>JAABOM020085406.1:0-30399 GCA_011800125.2 Solanum clarkiae | reverse complement strand
GAACCAATCAAAAAGAGCCACACACATGACCCCACTAACAATTTAAATCTTAAAGACTACACTTAGAAGAAAATTTATATTTGATCCTAAACTTTACCAAATTGAACAAATTAAGGACCTACGGGTTCTAACTTACAGGTTGTAACACTACTTAAGAGACAGAGTCTAATAAGATCTCTTTGTTAGTTAGGGGAAGAATCCAGCCGAATCGAATTTTTTTAGGAACGTATTGAGAGATAATTGGATTTGGTTAGATAATGTGTGGTTGGTAAACAAGGATCGATTTTTAGAAAGGTACAGAATGTATCATCAAATATTCAATATGATTCCAAAAGATCTAGTTACATCCAAGTAACGGATTCTACCCAATTGAAAGGATCTTTTGATCAATCTAGAGATAATTTGGATTCCATTGGTAATGAATATTTGGAATATCACACATTGATTAATCAAAGAGAGATTCAACAACAAAAAGAAAGATCGATTCTTTGGGATCCTTCCTTTCTTCAAATAGAACGAAAAGAGATAGAATCAGGCTGATTTCCGAAATGCCTTTCTGGATATCTTCAATGTCCCATCTATTCACGGAATGTGATAAGCAGATGATTAACCATTTGTTTCTGAAAGAAATCAAAAAATTTCTTGGGAATCTTACAAGATCTATTCGTTCTTTTTCTCTGATAGATGGTTACAACTTCTTCTGGGTTCAAATCCTACTGAAAAGTCCACTAGAGATCAGAAATTGTTGAAGAAACAACAAGATCTTTCTTTTGTCCCTTCCAGGCAATCGAAAAACAAAAAAATGGTTATTATATTTAAGACAATTACACATTTACAAAATATCATTTCAATTCATCCTATTTCATCAGATCCAGGATGTGATATGGTTCCGAAGGATGAACCAAACATGGAAAGTTCTAATAAGATTTCATTCTTGAACAAAAATACATTTTTTTATTTATTTCATCTATTCCATGACCGAGATAGGGGAGGATACACGTTACACTATGATTTTGCATCAGAAGAGAGATTTCAAGAAATGGAAGATCTATTAACTCTATCAATAACTGAGCCAAATTTGGTGTATCATAAGGGAATTGCCTTTTATAATGATTCCTGGGATTGGATAAAAACAACTCTTGAATGAGGCCAAGGATGAATCCAAAAAGAAATCATTATTGGTTCTACCTCCTATTTTTTATGAAAAGAATGAATCTTTTTCTCGAAGGATTAGAAAAAAAATGTGACTGGATCTCCTGCGAGAATAATTTGGAAGATCCAAGATGAAAAATAGTGGTATTTGCTAGCAACAACATAATGGAAGTAATCACTTAATATAGATTGATCCAAAATCTGATTCAAATCCAATATAGTACCTATGGGTACATAAGAAATGTATTGAATCGATTCTTTTTCAAGAATGAAATCTTATTGGAACTGTCCACATCCGGTTTATCCTCCGGAACCATATAACATCCTGAATATGATGAAATAGGATGAATTGAGATGGTATTTTGTAAATACATAATTATCTTAAATATATTAACCATTTCTTTATTTTCCGATCGCTTGGAAGGGTAACTTTTCCATCCCTAATCGTATTTTCTGACACATATTAGCATGTATGCATCATGTACAACCTATTTTAATGCCATAACAGTCTTAAAACATCCCACAAAGTACAACACATCACAATTCCACACAATCTAAAAATGGACAGCATAATGTTACCTTCCTTCGCTACCTTTCGATGTCGACAACTCCAAACCTATTCCAACTTTAACCAAACTATTCCAGCAATATTTACACATATAAACAGACCAAAAATAGTCTTATAAAATCACTCAAGAAGTCATGAAGGACGTGAGCTAGTATCACTATATACAACAGCCCCCAAGTTCCAATCAACATGACGCTTAAGATAACACAATAAAACGCGCTTGTTAAATGAAACCAAAATCGGGGCAGCAACCTTAGGGTGATGTTTATAACTTAAACCATAATAACATGAAGTTATCTTCATAATACAACTCACAAACCATAGATAAATCACAAAAATAAAAGGAAAAGGTGCAACAACTTTCAGCACAGAATCTGTCCAGATTTTGCAGCACCAACATACTAGCATATACTTCTTATTTTTCATAAGAAAACCATAGTAAACACGTGTGTAAACTTACTTACCACTATCTTCAAGTTATAGGGATTCTATAAGAATCCTATAAGTCCCTTTTAGCTGCTTTACAATGTTGAGAAAAGTTGAGAGAAAGTAGAGAGAGAAATCTGATTTTTTGTGAGTTCAAGTGAGAAATGAATTGTGGAGCTGCTTTGGAGCCCTTTATAAAGTGGTCTTTGGAAGAAATTCCCTTGAAATTTCGACCATATTAATCCACACATTATCAAGTTGCTTATCCACCAGCTTGGCCCTCAAACTTTGGCCTAAATGGGTCTCCAAGTTGATGGGCTTGGGCTTCCTATTTTTAACTTTCACTTACTTAGTTTTGGGCCCAATTTGCTAAGTGTGTTGTGATGTCTTTGGGCAATTTTTTATTATACTTCTTGGGATTAAAATGTAGCCCATTTATGATGCTAAAACATGGGCCAAATTTACTTCCTTAACATGGACTTTATTCATAATCGAACTTGGACAAATTCGACGTCGAGACTCGTCTCCATTTAGCAAGCAAATTTAAGTAAGCAAGTAGGTGACTCACCTGCTAGCTTATTAATTCCTACAAGCACCTCAATTCTTTCACTTCATTTAGGGTCGTACTCTCCTCAATTTGACACAAAACATGTATACACTTGACCCTCTTAAGCGTTAGACGCACATATAGCCAATTAACACAAGATTCAAGCACTTTTGAAAACTAGCGCTAATTTGACCAAACCATGTCATGTTTAATTTGAATTGAATTAGTATTGTAAGGTCTGGGGTGTTACACAAGTGATACTTGTTCTATAATGTGACCTTACTGGCTTGCCGATAGTCGATGTACATTCTAAGTGAGTCATTTTTCTTTCTTACAAACAACACTAGTGAACCCAAAAGTGACATACTGGGCCTTATAAAACCCTTCTCCAACAAATCCTTCAATTGGTCCTTTAACTTCTTTAACTCCATCAAGGCCATATGGTAAGGAGGAATAAAAAAGGCTTGAGTATCGGGAAGGAGATCTATACTAAAATCTATTTCCCTTCCGAGAGGGACATCAGGAAGTTTATCAGGATAGACATCAAGAAACTCATTGACAACCGAAATTGACTCGATAGGAGGGAATTTAGACTCAATATCCCAAGCTCTTATAAGATTGTAAATGCAACCCCTAGAAATCAATTTCCAGTCCTTAAGTCAAGAAATAAACCTACCCTTAACCGTAGAATGATGACCTTCGAACTTAAAGATGGGCTCACTAGGAAATTTGAACTTAACCTTACAAGTTCTACAATCAGTGGAAGCATGATAAGCATCTAATCAATCCATCCCAAGAATAATATCAATATCCACCATATCAAGTTCAACAAAATCACAAGGAAACACTTTATGCAATATAGACACGGGACAACCCCTATAGACTCTTCTAGAAACAATGGACTTACCAATCGGGATAGATACCTCAAAGGGTTCACACAATAATTCGAGACACACATGAAGCTTGTAAGCAAAGAAAAGGTAATGAAAGAGAGAGTAGCACCCGAATCCAATAAAGCATACATATCATAATCATAATACATTAACATACCTATAACAACATCAGGCACCTCCTCCACTGCTTACCTCCCTTGAAAGGAATAAAACCGATTATGATATGGAGCACCCCCTTATTGGCCTCCTTGTTCCCTTTGATCATCATGAGCACCTTATCCTTCGGGATGACCATCCTTTACCTTGTTTTGAGCGTACAGAGAATTAACAAGCTTATGGCCTATTTTTTCACACCTCTAACAAGCATTTCAGTTTCTCAGGCATTTGCCATTATGGAAAATTCATACTACCATTGGCACCTAGAGCTCTAGGGCTAGGGACCCTATCATAACGAATCTTTTGTTTCGAGATTGGAGGATCCTTATCCTAGGAATTTGCGACCTTGTTAGAAGTGACCACACACAGAACCTTGAAAAGCACCATCACACCGAGCCTTCTTGGAATCACCACTCCTTACCTTCCTAAGTTTTTCTCCTTCAAGTTTCTTGGCATAAGTCATGAGCTGAGACAAGTCCATATCAGCTACAAGCATAGTGGTACGACATTCTTCATTCACTAAGTCAGATACCCCTGACACAAACTTGCTCATCCGTTCCACAGAGTCAGCTAGGAGCATACTTAGGGAGCTTGTTAAACTTAAGGGAATACTTTCTCACGGCTATGGAGCCTTTCTTGAGATTCATAAACTCCATCATCTTTACTTCTATAAGTACAACAGGGAAGAATAAATGGAGGAAGGCAGCTTTAAATTCCTCCCATGGGATTATTTGTAGAATTAGTGGAGGAAGGTGGCTTTAAATTCCTCCCATGTGATGGGATCATCAATCTCCCTCTCAAGTTTCCATTGAGTAAGCCAAACTTTTACAACACCCTTGAGTTGATAGGCCGAAAGTTCCACCTTATTCTCTGAACTCACCCCCATTAATAGCAAGCACTTTGTATACCTCATCAATCAATTCTTAAAGGTCGTCTTCCACTTTGGAGCCATGGAACTCCATAGGTTTCATCCTTGTGAAATCCCTAACTCTTGAAGCTGAGTTGGGAGCATGAGGAGCTTGGGCTCCTTGGTTTAATTGGTTAGTCACGGCTTGTGCCAATATGAAAATGGGGTTTTGGTATTCAACATGCGTGAACCCCTTCTTCTTGGGGAGCTTGAGGAGCCAAGTGGGCCGGACCCTACTCGAGTGTGGGAGCTCTGTGAGCTATTCTCCTTGGTTTTGGCATGATCTATAAGATCAAAAAACCACCCGTTAGGAAGGAAACTTTATTTTAAATCTAAGGCATGACAAATATCATGAAGAAGTGAACCATTCCTAAAACGCCTTATATCTCTTACTCATAATTATGGCGCACTTCAAACCATGAAGAAAACTCTACTTGACACAGTGTGTTGGATTTTTAAGGATCATTTACAAACCTAGTGCTCTGATACTAAGCTTGTCATGACCCAAGCCTAAGGCCTACACGTGACATGGTGAATGGGAACCCGAAGGGATCCCAAATAAGCCTCTTAAGCATACATTGCACAAAAGAGCAACAAACATATAGGATATAATTTCTAAGGGAAAGAGGGCTTTGGACTCATGCAATGGGAATGCTATAAGAAAGAGGATAAACATTGATCACATAGAAAATATGTCTAAAGGATGGGTAAGTATGACTCACGCTATGGGGGCATTTAGGGACTTGGGACTTCCATCGTATCTATCCATGCACAACAAGCATAGAAGGGAAAAATGGACTAAGGGAAATCTTCACAATTATATAAAGATAATAGTAGTTAAGCTCGATACACAAACTTCCGCAACCAGGACGAGTGATGATATGCTAAGAGGCTTGTTTGGAGTCCCCTTTGGGTTTCCCATTCGCCATATCATGTCTATCCATTAGGCTTGGGTCGTGAAAAACTTGGTATCATAGCATTAGGTTAATAGATCCTTGGAGTCCAATACACTGCGTTGATTAGAGTTCAATTCATGGTTGTGAAGCGGCCATGACTATGAATAGGAGGCTATGAGTCATTTTTGGAAATGTTTCCCTTCTTCTTGTTCTAAGTCGTGCCTTCCAATTGTTATAAGTTTCTTTCCCCATAAGAATTGTTCTTTGCCATGCTAGATCATGTAGAATACTAGAGAAAGATGGGCCCAAACTCCCGAGGAGCAACCTATCAATGGCGAGCTCTAGGATGTCCACACTATGCTTGCCCAAGTGGTGGACAATAAAGTCCAACAAGGGGCCCAAGCCCCTCATGCTAATACCCTGGGAGCTAAGGTAAGACACTTCATGAGGATGAATCCACTAGTTTTCCATGGGTCAAAGGTGGATGAGGATCCACAAGAATTTATTGATGAAATTTAAAATCTTGTCGATCATAGATGTTAGGCCAAATAAGAAGGCGGAGTTGGCAGCATTCTAATTCAAGCGGGTGGCCCAAATTTGGCTTGATCAATGCTAAGGTGAGAAGGGTAATGGCTATGTGATGCTTTGGGAGGAAATCAAGTTGGCCTTCCTTAATTAGTTCTTCCCTCTTGAGCTTAGGGAAGCGAAGTTGGTTGAATTTATGAACTTGAAACATGGTGGTATGAGTGTGAGGGATTATTCCCTCAAATTTAATCAACTCTCAAAGTATGTTCCTCACTTGATGGTCGATTCTAGGTCAAGAATGAATCAGTTTGTTATGGGGGTCTCCAATTTGGTATGTGAAAAGTGTCGATCCATAATGCTTATTGGTGACATGGACTTATTAGCTCCCGGAGAGTGCCAATCCACAATGCTTATTGGCTCCTATTGATGTATGTCCTAGGTATGGAGGGGGTCATGAGGGCCCATGTTTAAAGGGTTCCAATGTATGTTTTGAATGTGGGAAGCTTTGTAATAAGAGAGTTGATTGTCCAAGAAACCATGGCAAGATTCGGGCTGCAAATGTTATCCCATTGGGTAGAGGTGTACCTCAAGGTAGTGCCCCAAGGTATAATCACTTTTATGCTCTACATAGGTGGCAAGCAGTTGGTGAATTCCTCGATGTTGTTACCAGTATGTTGAAATTTACTGATCTTGATATATATGCTTTGATTGCTCCAGCTGCTAACCTTTCCTTTGTTACGCCCTTTTTTGCTAAAAATTTCCATGTTGAGTCAAAGTTGTTGCATGAGTCATATGAAGTGTCTATTCCTATTGGTACATCTATTGTTGCTAGGAGGATGGATAAAAATTGTCCAGTTTGCATCTTGCATAATATCTTACCTTTGTGATCTTATTGAATTAGATATGGTTGATTTTGATGTTATTCTTGGGATGAATTGGTTGCATGCATATTATGCTTCTATTGATTGTAGAACCCATAGTCAAGTTTCAATTTCCAAATGAACCCGTCTTTGAGTGGGAAATTCATGACTTAATAGTGAGGTGTAGGTTCATCTCATGCATTAAAGCCCATAGGTTGATTTCCAAGGCGTATTTGTTTCATCAAGTGAGAGTCAAAGATGTGGATTCCAAAGTCCCTTCCATTGAGTCAGTCCTGGTTGTAAATGAATTTATTAATGTCTTCCCAAATGACCTTTCCGATGTCCCTTATGAAAGGGAGATAGAATTTGGCATAAATCTCGTTCCCGACACCTATCTCCATTCCCCCTTACCATATGGCCCCGACGGAGTTAAAGGAGTTAAAGGAGCAATTGAAAGATTTGTTGCAGAACGGATTTATTAGACCTAGTCAATCACCTTGGGGTGTTATTTGTAAAGAAAAAAGATGGGTCATTTAGAATGTTCATTTACTACCGGCAACTTAATAGGGTCACTATAAAGAATAGATATCCTCTTCTAATGATTGATGACTTGTTTGACTAATTGCAAGGGGCTAGCTTTTTCTCTAAGATTTATTTTTTATCCGGGTACCATCAAGTGAGGGTGAGGGAGTGTGATATTCCCAAAATGGCCTTCCGAACTAGATACGGGCATTATGAGTTTGTGGTGATTTCCTTTGGGTTGACTAATGCGCCAACCATTTTCATGGACCTAATGAATAGAGTCTTCAAGCCCTACCTTGATTCTGTTGTGGTGGTCTTCATTGATGATATTTTGATCTATTCTTATAGTGGGGAAGAGCATATGGGTCATTTGAGGGTTGTGTTGCAAAGGTTAAGGGAGGAGAGATTGTATGCTAAATATGATAAGTGTGAATTTTTGTTGAAGGAGGTTGCATTCTTGGGTCATGTGGTGTTGGGTGATGGTATAAAAGTGGATCCTAAGAAAATCGATATGATTAGGAATTGGCCTAGACCATTGACTCCATCAGATCTTAGGAGTTTCTTAGGCCTTACGGGTTACTATAGAAGGTTTGTGAATGGGTTCTCCTCCATTGCTTCTCCTATGACAAAATTGACTCAAAAGAAGGTGAAATTTGTGTGGATCGGCGATTGTGAGACAAGTTTCCAAACATTAAAAGATAGGCTTGTGTCCGATCCTACATTGTCTTTACCGAATAGCCTATGCTTCTAGGCAACTCAAGGTGCATGAAAAGAACTATCCGAACCATGATCTTAAATTAGCCACCTTGGTGTTTTTGTTAAAGGTTTGGCAATATTATTTGTATGGAGTACATGTTTATGTCTTCACTGATCGTAAGAGCCTTCAATATGTCTTCACTCAAAAAGGTCTTAACTTGAGACAAATAAGGTGGCTAGACCTCCTTAAGGACTATGACATGAGCGTGCATTATCATCCGGGTAAGGCAAATGTTGTGGTGGATATTTTGAGTTGGGTGTCAATGGGTATCCTAGCTCATGTGGACGGTGGTGATAGAGAGATGGCTAGGGAGGTGCAAAGATTGGCTAGATAGGGGGTGAGGTTGGAAGATGTGGGTGATGGTGTTGCCATTGTTGATGGTTCTAAATCTTCTATGGTCGATGAGGTGATATAAAAACAAGATCTAGACTCCTCTTTGCTTGAGTTGAAGGCCTTTGTGAAAGAAGGAAAGATAGAGATTTTCTCCCAAGGGGGAGATAGGACCCTTAGATACCAAGGTTGGTTGTGTATTCCATGTGTTAATGGTGTGAGGGAGAGAATTCTTGACAAAGCCCATAATTCCTCTTATTCCATCCACCCGGGTTCCACCAAAATGTATAGAGACTTAAGGGATATGGATTGGTGGGGAGGCATGAAGAGAGATATTTCCAAATTTGTTTTCGGTTGCCATAGTTGCCAACAAGTCAAAGCCGAGCATCAAAGGCCAGGGGCCTAACCCAATACATAGAGATTCCTACTTGGAAGTGGGAGCTAGTTATATGTATTTTGTTGTTGGGTTGCTCAAGACTAGGAAAGGTTTTGATTCCATATGGGTTGTGGTTGATAGGATGACCAAATCGGCTAACTTTCTATCTGTCAAGACTTCATATGGGGATGAAGAGTATGGAAGGCTGTATATCCATGAGTTGGTGAGGTTGTATGGGGTTCCCTTATCCATTATATCGAATCATGGTGTATCATTTACATCATACTTTTGGAGATCTTTTCAAAGGGTCTTGGGACCAAAGTTCACCTTATTACGACCTTCCACCCTCAAATGGATGGCCAAGCTGAGAGGACAATTCAAACACTTGAGGGTATGCTTAGGGCTTATGTATTGCAGCCTAAAGGTAGTTGGGATAGTCATCTTCCATTGATTGATTTTTCCCACAGCAATAGCTACCACTCTAGCATCAGTATCGCTCCTTTTGAGGCTCTTTATGTGAGACATTGTAGATCACTGGTGGGTTGGTTTGAGGTCAAAGAGATGGCCTTATTGGGGACGAATCTTGTAATGGATGCTCTTGAGAAGGTTAAGATGATTATGAGAGGTTGAGGACAACCCAATGTCATTAAAAATCCTTTCCCGATGTAAGAAGAAGAGACCTAGAATTACAAGTGGGTGATCGGGTCTATTTGAAGGTTTCTCTAATAAAAGGTGTGGTTCATTTTGGTAAGAAAGGGAAATCGAGTCATATGTATTTTGGTCCTTATGAGGTGATAAAGATGATTCATAAGGTGGCTTATGAGTTGAGGTTGCCTAGTGAGATGAATTCGGTCCATCCGGTCTTTCATGTTTCTATGTTGAGAAAGTGTGTTGGTGATCCTAATGCTATTGTACCTCTTGATGTCGTGGGTGTTGTTAAGGATAACTTGACATATGAGGAGGTTCCGGTTGAGTTTTTGGATAGGCAAGTAAAGAGATTGAGGAACAAAGAGGTGGCATCCGTTAAGGTCCTTTGGAGGAAGCAACAGGTCAAATGTACTACTTGGGAGGCCGAAGTGGACATGCAAAAGCAGTACACTTGTCTTTTCCACTCCAATCAAGCCTACAGTACTAATTTTAAGTCCCCTATGTGCTATCAAGTCTTATATTTCAGCCCTATGTCATTCATGTGCATTCATGTTTAAGTTGGCAATTTATGATGATTTCACACTAATAATGGGATTTTGAAAGTGATATTTTAAATGCAACGTTGCATTCATGTTGGGGATGATTTGTTCATGATTATTTTTGTAGAGTACATCTCTGCTACATTCGGGGATGAATGTTCCCAAGGAGGGGATATTGAAATGACCCCAAAAAGTTTCCGAAAACATGCCTTGGAAGTAACCCAAAACTTGTTTTCCATATATCTAAAAATTTGTTTTGAATTTCAAAAGTATGACTTCGTATTCTTTTTAGGGGTATAAGTTAGGATGGTAAGGGTCTAACCTCAATTTTAAAGTAAAGGAATCGAATTATGAAATTTACACTTGGTGCAATTCCTAGAGATGGTCTGTGATCTCTCCGCGATGCGCAGAGGTGGTTTTCCAGAACTATCTTTTCCTTGTTTTCCCAAATTTTTCTAAGTGTTGGGCCTAAGTTTTACTAGACGTATACCTACATATACTTAACTTTATTTCACCATCATATCACCTAAAAGCATTTCCCAATATTTCCCCTAACACTTAGACTCATTTCTAACCCTAAATTCAAGTCCCAAACTCAAGGCCAATCTCAAGGATTTTTTCAAGGATCTCACCCAAGATTCAACTCTCCATTAAAGTCTTCTTGACAAACTTCAAAAAATCTAAGTTATGTGATGTTGGACCATTGGGTCCTTCCACCCATGGTGCCTAAATCCTCTTTTACTTAATAATGGATGATTTAAAGTTGATTTTATATGTGGGTCTTGAATATTGAGAAATTTACTGCTCATAATTTTAATACATGAAAATATGGTTGTTTAAGCATGTTTTGAGCTTCAAATCTTTGATCTAATGTTTGATTTGATGATGAGTTTTGATATGAATGTCTTGGGGGTATTGCAAGGTCTTGATTAAAGGTTTTACCACTGATTTTCTTGCATGATTTCATCTATAAATTGCATGCTCTTTTACCCCTATTACATACCCCAAGGTGTTTCATAAATATCCGATTATGGTTTCTTGAGGAAATGAAGGTCCATAGCATGAGATATCATATGAATGATGTTATGATGATTATATGATGAAGAAATGATGCTGAAATGAGCTTATGAACATGATTATTCCTATATGAGGTATTGCATTAGAGCTTATGATGAATCCTATAAAAAGTGTTACATAGACCATGCCCAACCCGAGGGAAAAGAGTCGGGTAACCGGATAGGGGTTTATACTCATTCACTAGGGTGATGGGTGTGATCATCACCAATCAGATGGGGGTTTATACTTGTTCACTAGGGTGATGGATGCGATCATTACCAACTTACCATGGGGTTTGTACCTTGGAGAGCTAGCTTGGTCTCATTCTTCACATATGATGTTCTATGTGAGCATGATATACTTAAGCATAATTTATGTATGCATTGATCATACATATCATCTTGCTATAATACATCTATTGTCTATCGTCTTGCATTTTGGATAATGATACCTATCTCTTGTTGAATTGTATCCTGCTTACTTAGTACATTCAAACGTACTAACGCATACTCTTGCGTACATGATATTATCATGTAGGAGTCAGTGCCTGAGTTGATAATTCTCCTCCTCCACGTGGCTAGGTGGTTCTATTCCAAGATTGTGGGTGAGTCCTCTATTTTGGGGACTTCAATTTATGTCTTTTCTTTATTATCTAGGTATTGATACATTATCTTGTGTTATCTTTGACTATGAGGGTGACCCCAGCTACTTTGTCTTAGCCCATGCTCTTTCTAAGTTTTAGAGGTGTATGTTGGACAAGGTGTGTGCTATATATGAGCTTGACTTTTGACATCGGTGTTTATGCAAGTTTCCCTTAGTCCCATTTCCCTTACTTTTAATTGTATACGTCATTTTATTCTTCCGCAACCAGGGATGTGTGACGATATGCAAAGAGGCTTGTGTTGGGGTCCCCTTCAGGTTCCCCATTCATCGTGTCACGTCTAGGCCCTAGGCTTGGGTCGTGACAGAACTCCTTCCATTGGGAAAAGTCCAATGCATTCCTTTCATTTGGAAACGGGAATCTACTAGCCAGGGTATGTATCCAAAACTTAGTAACTTTGCAATTGAATCTTTCTTAACTTTTGGGCCTGGTAGATCCACTAGCCTAGCCTATAAGACTGCTATGGAGGCACATAGTTAGGGACATAGAGATTTAGCTTCAAGGGATCATGCCTTAACTAATGGGATGGTGACAATCTCTAGTACTCTCAGTGCTAAGTCATCCCACATAACCCTTAAAACATACTCTTAGAATCATAAGAAGAAATCATGAGTTTCCTGAATTTAAGAATCTTTCTTAAATATCTTTCAAGGAAACTAACCTCATACATATATCTTTGGTAAACTTAACTTGAAGCTCTTCATAAATACCCTAATCATGATCATAAATCATAGAAAACATTCATTGGAACCAAGGTGGTCTAAGCTTTTACCATGGAACAATCATAAATTACATAAGACTTAGGAAATTTCTTTTCAAAGGAACATCAAAATCACCTAACCTTGATCAAATCAAAATTCATCATGGAATCAACATCATATTTCAAATATGCATATATTTACTTAGTAAATTAGTCATTGAACTTCATAAGTACCATATAATAATATAAAGATCATGAAATCATCATAAGCTTGCACTGTAAATTTGAGGAACTTAAACAAAAGGTAAAAATATGCAATAGGGAACTTTATGGGTGGAAGGATACCCATAAATCAACACATATACCTACAGAACTAAGGAGAAATTGAATTGAAGCCACTAAGGAAGGAACCTTGAAAACCCTAGCCCTATTCTTGAGAGCTCTTGGCTTAGAATTTTGGAATTGAAGGGATGAGAGGATGAGGGGTATTTCTAGGGCTTGAAGGCTAATATAGGTCCCCTTTCCCATCCCCAAAATGATTTAGTATAGGAATAGAATTGCGGGAAATGACCAATTTATTGCTTATTGAAAAATAGTTGAAAGCAACTTACAAAACCTTGATTAGGGGCATAGGTTGACTTACGAACCATAAGTCTCCTCGTCTGATGACATATCTGAAAATCCTAAAAATTTAGTTTATTAAACTGAAAAACCATTAACAATAGTATGGGCCATAAAACTCTTTATGGCTTGTGATTGGACTCATAGAGTCCTTCCACACTTAACTATTTTTCTTTACGTCCTTGGCCCTACCCACGAATGGTCTATATGGGTCATAACCTATTCCACAGGCTGTTTAATAACTTGTATGTTATCTTCCTTAAAACATCAAATTTACTTCATGTGTAGGATCACACTCACGAAACCATCTATGGACTGTCACGTGGTCCATGGGTTACCCCACACACTCGGACACTTTTCCCCTTTGTGAAGTTCTATGTTTAAGAACTGAACCTACCGGTTGTATTTCATCTTACGGGCCATAGGTGGTCCCATAAATTAGACTCTAGGTCACTTTTCAGGCCAACTTTTCTCAAATTTTGCGCCTAAACTGGGAGTGATTACACTCGGTATCAGAGCATAAGTTTCTAAAATATTCCTCGAGTGTCCATGCATAACCCGTAGCATAGAGTCTCATTTCGGGTTGTGAAGCATGCCACTATCTTAAATGAGAAGCTATGAGATAATTTAGGAAAGTCTTACCTTCTATCCTATTCATGTTATTCCCTAGAGTTGAATAAGGTTTTTTCACTAACTAACGATATGCTTTTGCTTATTTCTAGATTATGCCTCCATGAAGAGCTCTCCATCAACAAGGAACTTTAGAAGAACAAGTCCCTTCTCTCCAAGAGGATGATGGAGTGTCTCATGCAGAGTTTCAAGTCGCATTAACTTTGTTGGCCCAAGCACTGGCCAATCAAGAAAATCAAGAAGTGGTCATTCCTCCTCAAGTGCCTATTCCAGCTACGAGAGTATATGATTTCAACAAATGAACCTGCTAGAATTTCATGGGTCAAAGTTGGACAAGGACCCTATTGAGTTTATTGCGGAAACATATCGGGTTGTGACCGTGATGAGCATTTCACCTGAAGAGAAAGCCGAGTTAGTGGCCTACCAACTTAAAGGAGTGGCTAAGATTTGATTTGAGTAATGAGCTGACGAGAGAGGTCAAGGAGCAGGTCTTATTAGTTGGGAGGAATTCAAATGTGCCTTTGTGGATTCATTCTTTACTATCGAGCTTAGGGAGGCAAAGGTCCAAGAGTTCATTGTTTGGAAGCAAGGGACCATGAACGTGAGCAAGTATGCTCTCAAATTTACTAAATTGTCAAAGTATTCTCTGTTTATAGTCGCGGATCTAATGTCATCAAAGCTACATCTCATTTTTATGGGTAAATCGATCATTGTCAAGGTATATAATCTAACTAAGATTAGAGTCGAATCCCACTGGGAATATGGTAGACTTAGAAGAATTCAAGGTAATTCAGGTTAATAAATCTACTTATCTCCCAAAAAAGGGGGGGTTTGTAACAACTAAGAAAAGTAATCCTAAACTAAGACAAGTGTTAAATCAATATGAAGAGTAACTAAGGTATTGTGTTCCCCATTATTCCCCAACTCAGTATTACTAGATAATCAAATTATTTTCTAGTGTGTAGCATGGAGAACAGTCATTTAAGTTCACCAATCCCTTTGGCTAAGGCGAGAAACGAATTTCACTATATGTTTTGGTCTATGCCTGTATTGTGACATTACTAACCATTACCTATTGTTTTAGTACAATCTCCACTTGACCCAGTTTCGTTTATTAGATAAGAAACATCAATCGCATCTTGTTAATTAATCTCTTTTCCTATTCAGTACTACCTTGATCTAGTTAATAACACTAGGTGAGTTCCAACATTAGCCACCGCTATAGATCATTCAATACGAAGAGAATTAATTAATACATGCATGCATATTTTTCAAGAATGATGAATTATAATGGTTTTACCTTGTTAGTCCTTCATGGTTCCCATAACCTTAGTTGTGGATTTAGTTACACATGATCAATATAAATTCAAGACTTATGAATTTAAATAACATAATTGAGCACTTGCACAAGAGAATTAAGCACAAGGAATCCAAACTCTTCACCAAGAATCACAAGGTTGAAATTAAAAGATGAAATAAAGTTTTTCAAGTATTCCTCTCAATCTCTCTATTATTCTATCATGTCCCTCTATTGTTCTTCCTGAAAATAACCTAAATAACCTATTTATAGTGTTTAAAATATAAAACCAATATGGAATAAGATAACTGGGACAACAGACTTTACAGGCAGTTCTACGAGTTTATAATTTTTATGGCACATAGATAGGCTTTTGTGGATTGCTGCTTCAAATCTGGGGTTGACTTCTACAACTCCCTTCTATGGCCTGTAGGGAGCTCCATCTAATGAATTTTCAGCAACTCTCCACTTTCTGATCCTCAGGGTATGACACCAAGTCTACGGCTCATAAAAGCTTTTTTGGCTCGTCTGCGTGTTCATAGACTTAACTTCAGAAATTCACCCTTAACTGGAGTTGTCCATAAAATCATCTTTATGGCCCGTAGAATTCTTAACGGCTCGTAAAAGGTCTCATAGAACCTCTACTTCAGCAAATTCTGCACACTTAGCCCAAAAATTATACGAACACTATAATCCTACAAAACAAACATGAAAACGCATCAAATCTACTAACATCGCATTAAGAACACACAAAATTCCAAGTTTTAAGTATAAAAAAATGTTGTATTTTAACAGCACATCAACGCCCTCAACTTAATTATTGCTTGTCTTCAATAGACAAGATCAATCTACATAAGCAGTACAGCAACACACAAACCTCAATCTAATGATATACATCACATCAAACTCAAGCACAGACACCTATTCAACTTTCAAAACCACATCAGATAGCTAGTATGCAAACCAGTATAGGTCAATACATGTGATAATGCAACTATGACAAGCTAGGTAATTTTAAACAAGCCACAATTACTGAGTAAGTTCAATGTCAACAATGCAATGCAAGTGCCCTCACAGAAAGAAGTCTCATATCTCTCTCACAATGATATTTTCAAGTATAATATTGGCACTATGCTAAATGACTCACTCTCACAAAAGTCATCTAGATATCATGCTTAATACCATATGGTTTTGCCTATACTATTGACTATGACGTTTGGATACTTAGACTAGGATCCCTAAGGACTTTACTGGCATGTAACATAGGCTCAAGGGGCTTTGGTATGATATTTTGGGAATATAGTGACTAATAGCCCTCCTTGACACTATGTGTTTCTATAATTTTGTTCTACCAACATGAATATTTTTTATCTTATTCTCCCTTTCTCCTCTTTCAACCTTTTATAGGTTCTTTATTCTCATTTTTTCAGCTTTTTGCCTTATATTTTCACAACATTTTTCTTTTTAGTTCATTGCCAAGGCATCACTCACTTTTCTTGAACCAATACACATTTTATTCCCTTTTCCATGTATCACTAATTTTTCTCTTCATTTTGTGTTTACCCTTACACCAACCACCCTCAACTTAGGCTTTTGGACTAGGCGAGGTGTACAATATCCAACCTAGGATCCAGCGCCACTATTGGTACCCACCCTCAACTAAAACTTTTTGCCTCGAACATGGTGCATAATGTTCAAGGAAGGACAAAGGGTAATTAAGAATTTTATATCTAATAAGGCTAGGTAACATAGTTTTTTATAAAGAAAAGGTAAATGTAAGGCTCAAACATTAGGATTAAGGGATATTTCACATATTTAGTTGGTTATTTAGGCTAAGTGGATTATTATGAACAACAACCTAAGATCCTTTCCTAACCAACTAATCTAAAATCCAAGTCAGAGTAATAGGGAATCTTTTCAATTGTAACACAATATATGAATTTAGCAAAACAAGCTCATACTCACCTGGCACTGATTACATTATCAACACAGTCTTTCAGATCATTCTTTTTATCTCAATTTTATTCTCACTTATTAGAACAAGCATTGTCAACATAGTTAAACATGCATGGTTGCTATCTAGACTAACTAAGAAAATTTTGATGGGTTCATTTTTCACGTAAAAGTACAAAAACACATATATGCAATAGATATTAGTACTATATGCTACCAATTGTACCTAGACATCCTAAATATGGCAATTCAACAGAAAATTAGATATATGTGGGGAAAAAGAACACAAGTAAGAAAACTCCTAAGATTCAAAATTTTGGGATAGTTATAGGCCAAGGGTACTTAGACTTCACCACGGCCTATAACTACCCATACCCCATCGAAAAAGAGGTGCATTATCCTCAATTCACACCACAAAATGCAAAACAAAGCACAAGGGTCTGAAAAGAACATGCTTGCGTGCCGAAACACTAGTCTCTACCTTGGGTTGCCTCCCAAGCAGCGCCTGATTTATTATCGCGACACGACATAGATAACTTGGGTACTCAGACTCCACCAAGTTCCCAAACATCCTTCTTCAAGTCATTTGGCCTCTTCATTGACTGATATATGTTGAAGACAACTGCTTCATTGTTCAATCTAAACCGGAGTTGGCTAGCTTCTATATCCACTAGTGCTTGAACAGTGGCTAGAAAGGGCTTTCCCAAGATGATTGGGACTTGAAAGTCAACTTTGCAATCTAGGATCACAAAGTCAGCCGGGAATATAAATTTCTCAACTTTGACGAGTACATCACAAATTATGCCCACAAGCTTCTTCACCGTGCAGTTAGCCGTCAACAACCGCATGTTCGTTAGAGTAGGAGCTCCCAATCCTAGCATCTTGAAAATCGTAAGGGGCATTAGATTTATGTTAGCACAGAGATCACACAATACCATCATGAACTCTACATATGTAATAGTGCAGTCACTACTAGAAATTAGGCCTATTATAATAGTTCCATATGTGTTGCAATTGGCACTAAAACCGTTACAATAGAGCTATGGCAACGGACAAGCAATTGTTCCATCCAATCGCGTAGCTACAGTGCTATTGTAACGGCTGTTGGGACAATTCTTGAACACCGTTGCTATAGGCATCTCTATTGCAATAATTTTTCTTCCATTTATAGGAACTATTATATTGCATCTATGGCAACAGTTCAAAACTGTTGCAATATTATTTATTGCAACAGTTCTTCTTTCTATGAATAGCTGGTTTCTAAAAGTTCTGACAAATACTTATTATCTATTGTGATGGTTATGTGAACCTTTGCAGCGGTTTTCCTAGACTATTGGAACAATTTTCCTAGAATATTGTAACAGTTCTTATATTTCTTCAACGTCTTATTAAACAACAATAATATTTATAGCAAGTGCTACAAAATAAATACAACACATTATACAAAATATAATAAACTACAAATTCTACAAATTAAATCATGAAAGAAAATAATTAATTAATATGCCATATATTTCAAAATATCTCAATCACATGCAATACTCAAATAGATAAAATATACCAAAATAAGTTTCTCAATAGTTGGAACAAGTTTCATATTGTTGAAAAGAAAAGAACATAGCTTAGCACAAGTTTTAAAATATCAAAAAAAATAAAAGAGTTGAGCTAAAACATTTGAAGTCTCTTCAACTTTTGAATTAGTTATCTCATCAAGTAAGGTCTTCAATGCTTTCATCATCCCCTAGATCATTTCCTCTACCTACAAAAATCATAAATAAAAATTAATTAAGAAGCAAAATAAAGTGTTAAATTAAAAGTAAGTAACTAGACTAAGTATTGTTAGCCGTATAATAAAGTGGACAAGAAAATTATTGGCAAAATACTTAGAAAAGCTAAAGTATGTATGTTCTTTTCTTGTGCTCAGTTCATATCGGCGAAATCCTAAGAAAATTATTGACAAAATCCTAAGAAAAACCAAATCATTAAGAAACTCTATGTTGCTCAGTTCGTATTTTCCTCTTAATATTAAAATCACTTTAGATTGAGTAAAGAATCGAATCCATCAAAAAGAATGAAAGAATTAAAAAATAATTCGCTAGCACTTCTCTAGAACGTTAGGTAAGAAGAATTTTAATAAGAAGAAGAGGTGTCATACCTTGATTGTTGTGCTAGACGATGGCCAATTGAAAGGATGAACTGCTTCTTACGGTGATTGAACACCAAATTCTGTCAGTGCAACTAAACTTTCTGAGAAAATCTAAAAGATCTCACTTGATACAAATAGAACCTAGAGTTCGGATAACTTAAAATGTCCATGCTTTATCGAGCATGAAAGATAAAATTATATGAACAATCTATGGATTGGACAAGATATAATTTGGGGCTTCGAGGCTAGCGCATTAAAGTAGTCGATACCGTAAATTATATACTATATATCAGGTAAAAGCAGATCTATCAATGTTCAAAGATAATAGCTAACAATTGAACTTGAAAGACAAGGTCAAAACTCATGAACAAAGGAAATCAAAATTTTTTATTACGTACGCATTCACCAATGAAGAAATATAGATTAAGCACCTCTGAGAATGTAAATATATTTTTCTTGTTATTATAAGAATGGTTTGGTAGATGGTTGTTGTCACGACCCAAGCCTAGGGCCTAGACGTGACATGGCGAATGGGTCCCAAAGGGACCCAAACACGCCTCTGAGTATATCAACCACACATCCTTAGTCTTGAAAGCAAAGTAAACAACAACAAGATATATAATATAAAGGGAATCAGGACTAAGGGAAGTATTGATTATCATTAAATCATAAAACAGTCAAGTTCAAGCATAAATACATCATAATATCCAACAACACCTATAACATGGAATGGAGTGGGGGCCAAGACACTTTCGGGCCTCACCCTCATAGTACCAAGTATTCAACAAAAAGAAATTTCAAAATAGCAAGAATAACATAGATAGTGTCCTCGGACTTGAGGACTCACCAAAGCTTGCCTCATAGGATCATACTAGACACGTGGAGGATGATCAAAAGGTGCTCCGGTCCCTCCACTATCACACCCAAAATCACAGTAATGCGTACTGGCACCCGTTGCCGATAAGGCACTGGAGAACCAACGTTTACCTATGAACTTTCTATACATATTTTAAGGGATTCCTACATTCAACATGCATTAAGAAAGTATACAATGATAACAAGCCAAAAGGAGATGTATATGGCTAGGCCATTGGGGCCACGGTGTTTAAAGTATAAGACGTGACCACACTTTAATTTATATAGTCTACAAAGCCTCTAGATAAAGAAAACTATCTGACAAGGGTCGGGACAGGCCCCACCTCGACTAACTATACAATACAAAAATATAAGCTCTAGATGTACAAAGCTCCAAAGCAACCTGGAGCTTGGTAATAGCAGCTGGATATCCTGTACTCCTACTGGGGATATCTACTAACACCTGTACCTGCAGCATGAAATGCAGGTCCCCCGTAAGGGATGTCAGTACGAGATAATGTACTAAATATGTAAGGCAGGAAATACTATATATGAAGTAACAACTGAAATGAGACTATGCGCTAGTGTAGGATAAGAGACCACCTTTAATTATACTGTGGGATCAGATACTTTATGTTTTTTTTATTACTTTACCTTTATGTATAGTCTATGCACAACAAGTAATACAAATGACCAGCTGATCAGTGGTAAATTTATATCGAGATTGACCTTGGCTAGGCTTTTTCTCTAACCCCTTGGGCTACCCCCATGATAGGATTGACCTTGGCTAGGTGATTCTTCCACCGCTCAAGTTATCACCCATCAACAACCAATATACTTTACTTTATCTTTCAATTACCTTTGAGATGATTCTTTTGGTGGTCGTAGTATTGGAGCTATAGCACTGTAGGTACAATATATGACACGTAAATAATCACAAAAGACCACACTATAATGAAAGGAGTAAGTTACACAAACAATGAGATGCATAGGAGGTAGAACAACACATGAACTTTATTTAGTAAAACGAACTCGTGTATCTTTGTATCCAAGTATGTATGAGGATTTGAAGGTGAATATGTATGTGCACATATAAACGTGTGAGAGAGTTGAGACATGGTTAATAATTGTGTTGGAGTCAGTAAGTGCCTTTATGTGCCAAAGAGGGATCTATGTTTCATGCCAAATAATATGAAATCAAGTAGCCTTACATACCTCGCTATATGACCTCGCTATTACCTCGAGATAACCTTCTCTTCCTATAAATATTTATCTACAACTTAGTAGGTGATAAAACTAGCATTAGCAGCTAATAGATACGTCTTGGCAGCCTAATCTCATAAAATGAAAACATACAGGCAACAAGCGTATAATTGTAAACCAGAGCGTATTCTTTAAACCTTTTCGCCTCTAATCATACTTTCTAATACGCACACTCATATACATATCATGTTTAGCTTATCTTAGAACAATAACAGTCTTACAACATCCCACAAAGTACAACATATAACAATTCTACACAACATACAAATAAGCGGCATAACGTTACATCCCTTCACTACATTTTGACGTCGACAATCCCGAACATGTTTCAACTTTACCCAAACTGTCCTCAATGCATATATACAAAAAAAATATCCTTAAAATAGTCTTGGAATAGTACCAAAGCAATCATGAAGTACATGAGTCAATATCCTTCCATCCATCAACCACAAGTTCGTACTAAGAACACAATTGCGATATCCTATAAGAACTCACTTTTGTAGACTGTAAAAGTGGTGCAGCGGCTCAGTTACATCACTAACAAACTATACGTTGTTAAGAACATGTCTTACTTCATAATTCAGCCAACCAAGAAGAGAAAATCCTCTTGAATAACAAGAAAAGTTCACAATAATCTTTAGGACACATGCTATGCAAATTTTCAGCAAGCATAACAAGCATATATTTCTTATTTATCATGAGATAAGTATAACAAATACATGGATATTTCCACTTACCTTATTCTTCAAGACTCAGTTTTCCTTCAAGAACCCTAGAGGATTGTATTGGCTTCCTTGTGAAGTGAAGTAAAGAGAAAACAAGACGCTTTAGGAAAGCTGAAAAATTGTTTCAAGTGAAACAACCTAAAGGGCTATTTTTGAGCCCTTTTAAAGGGTCTCTTTGGCCGACATTCTCTTGTACTTTTGACCACATATTAGTACACGTTAAGAAGCGGGTGATGTAGCAACTTGGCCCTCACGCTTGGTCCTAACTGGGTCTCAAATTAGATGGGCCTTGGCTTCCTATTTTTCCTAATTCCTCTTCATTTAGTTTAGGCCCAATTAGTCAAGTGGGTTGTGATGTGCTTGGGCCCTTTTTTATCCTTCTTGGACTAAAAATATAGTACATTTATGATGCTAAAATATTGGTGAAAGTTACACCCTTAACACAGACTTTATTCGTAATCGGACTTTGATAAATTCGATATTGGTCCTCGTCTCTATTTAGCTAGCAATTTAAGCTAAGAAAGTAGGTGACTCACTTGCTAGCTTCCTAAGTCCTACAAGCACCACCATTATCTCACTTTGTTTAGGGTCGTGATCTCTTAAATAAGACATAAAACTTATCTACACTTGACCCTCTTCAGCGTTAGACTTACATATCACCCTCTAATTTAAGATTCAAGAACTTTTAAAAAAATGGGCGCCAATTTGACCAAACCATATCATGTTTCATTTACATTGTACTAGTATTGTAAGATGTGGGGTGTTACGTCCTCCCCCCTAGGAACATTTGTCCTCGAATGTTAGCACAATTGGATAGCTTAACCATGTTTAAATCTTTACTTACACAAACTTTTGACAACACACTAAGTATTCAATCACACGTACCTATTAGTGTCCCAATTCTGTATGTTAGACTTCCTCTATAGCTTCAAATAAGTAAGGTTATTTCAATTTTATCACGTCCTTAGCCTCTCATTTATTTCTTCTGCTTGCTGGTTCCTCCAAAGTAGCTTCACTAAAGTTATTTCTTTATTCCTTGGCTTCTTAACTTGACGATTTAGAATAGCAATAGGTACCTCTTCATATGTGAGATATTTTGTAACCTATACATCGTCAATAGGAGCGACACGGGATGGGTCACCTATGCATTTTCGAAGCATTGAGACATGAAAAACTGGATGAACCATTGAAAGCTCTTGGGGTAGCAGTAGTTCATGTACAACCTGCCTGAACCTCTTAAAAATCTTATATGGCCCTATGTAACATGGGCTCAGTTTTCCTTTCTTACCAAATCAAATGACCCCTTTCATTGGAGACACCTTTAAAAATACCCAATCCCCTACTGAGAATTCCAGTCCTCTCCTTCCAGCATCCACATATGATTTGTCATGACTTTGGGCTGTTTCTAGTCATTGCTGTATTACCTTAACTTTTTCCATGGCTTGTTGTACTAGATCTGGCCCAAGCAAGGTGGTTTTACTCACTTTAAACCATCCAATTGGCGACCTACATTTCCTCCCATACAAAGCTTCTTAAGGTTCCATCTTGAAACATGCGTCGTAGCTATTATTATAGGAAAATTCAATAAGTGGAAAATGGTCCACCTAACTACCTTTAAAGTCCAATGCACAATCTCACAACATATGTTCAAGTGTTTGAATGATGCATTCTTCTTGACCTTCTGTTTGAGGGTGTAAACTTATGCTCAAATTCACTTGTGTCCCTAAACTCCTTTGGAAGGACTTCCAAAACTTTGCAGCGAATTAAGCTCCTCGGTCAGATATAATGGAGATTGGGACTCCATGTAGCGTGACTATATCTTTGAGGTATAGCTTGGCATACCCTTCAGCTGTATAAACACTCCTGACTGGCAAGAAGTGTGCTGACTTTATGAGTCTATCAACTATTACCCATATGGAGTCAAACTTTTGAAATGAGCAAGGCAACCCAGTAACAAAATCACTATTGATGATATCCTACTTCCATGTTGGAAGCTCTATACGTTGCTTATAACCTCCTGGCTTTTGGTGTTCTACTATCATTTGTTGGCAATTTGGACATTGAGCCACAAATTCTGCAAGGTCCCTTTTCATGCCTCCCCACCAAAACATTCCCTTTAGGTCAGGATACATCTTAGTTGATCCTGGATAGACGGAATATCGAGAATGATGGGCTTCTTCCATTATCCTTTTCCTTAGTCCATTAATATCACGTACACATAATCTATTTTGGCAATAAAGTATTGCATTTTGTGTAAGGTCAAAGTCCTTTATCGTACCCTAACTTACCTTTTCCTTAAGCTATCGTAGAACAGGATCCTCGAACTGTTTTCCTTTCACCTCCATTACTAATGAAGACGCTACTGCATTATGTACAATAACCCCTTCCGTTGGAATCTCGAGAAGGCGAACTCCCAAACTAGCTAGTTGTTGTAGATCCTTGGCCACTCCTTGACTTACCACGGCTTGATCACCAGCATTCATGATTTCCTTACGGCTCAAAGCATCGGCTACTATATTTGCCTTCCCTTTGCGGTAAAGTATATCAACATCATAATCCTTCATTAGCTCTAGCCACCTCCATTGTCTTAAGTTTAGGTCTTTCTACTTTATGATGTATTGTAGGCTCTTATCATCAATATGTATGTCAACGTGAACCACATACAAATAGTGGCACCATATTATCAAAGCAAACACAACCACTGCTAGCTCAAGATCATGTGTTGCATAGTTTTTCTCATGTGGTCATAGTTATCAAGATGCATAAGCAATTACCCTACTATGATGTGTTAGTATACACCCTAAGACAACTCCTGAAGTATCACAATACATTGCATACCCCTCAGTGCCTTCGGGAAGTACTAGCATAGGAGGAGAAGTTAGCTTCTTTTTCAGCTCCTGGAATCTCCTTTCACATGCATTATTCCATTGGAACTTAGTTGCCTTATGTGTCAACTTTGTTAGAGTTGAACAAATAGAAGAAAAATATTCAAACAAACCTTCTATAATAACCTAGTAATCCTAGAAAGCTCCGAACTTCTATGGGTGTTGTAGGCCTTGGCCAGTCTTTCATAACCTTTATCTTTTGTGAATCAACCCTTATTCCCTCATCAGACAGAACATGACCCAAGCATGCCCCTAATTTTATCCAAAATTCACACTTAGAAAATTTGGCATACAATTGTCGATCACGAAGAACCTGTAACAATTGTCAGAAGTGATTTTCATGGTCCACTTCAGATCTTGAATATACCAAAATGTCATCTATAAATACTATCACGACACATCCAAGAATGTCTTAAATACCCTGTCCATCAGATCCATAAAAACTATTGGTGCATTCGTTAGCCCAAATGACATAACAAGAAATTCAAATTGACCATAGCGTGTTCTGAAGGCAGTCTTAGGTATATCTTTCTCCATCACTCTCACTTGGTGATAACCTGATATCAAATCAATTTTTGAAAAGCATTTGGCACTTTATAACTGATCAAATAAATTGTTAATCTTGGGGAGGGGGTATTTATTCTTAATGGTCACCTTATTCAATTGTCGATAGTCGATACACATTCTCAAGCTGCCATCCTTTTTACTTACAAATAACACTGGTGCACCCTAAGGGGACATACTAGGTCTTACAAAACCCTTCTCCAATAAGTCTTTTTACTGCTCTTTTAATTCACGCAACTCTATCAGGGCCATTCTATATGGAGGGATGGAAATAGGTTGTGTGCTTAGAAGTAAGTCAATACCAAAATCTATTTCTCGTTCTTGAGGTAAGCTTGGGAGTTTTTCAGGAAACATATCAACAATTTCATTCACCACTGGAACTGATTGAAAAGTTGGCGATTCTGCCTCCATATCCATTACCCTAACTAAATGACATACATACCCCTTAGATATCATCTTTATGGCCATAAAATAAGAGATAAACTTACTTTTTGGTTCCCTAATATTGCCTTCCCATTCAAGAACTGCCTCATTTGGAAAGTGTAAGTACACTTTCTTAGTTTGGCAATCCACAGTGGCATAGAGAGAAGCTAACCAATCCATGCTCATTATAACATCAAAATCTGCAATTTCTAGCTCAATAAGGTCAACCAATGTGTTATGGTCACCAATAGTTACTACACAGTCATAATAAACCCTTCTAGCCATAATAGATTCACCGGTTGGTGTAGACACTTCAAATTGTTGGTTCAATAATTTGGGTGTTCTCTTACGCTTTCTAACAACTAGTGGGGTAATGTATGATAGTGTAGAACCAGGGTCAATTAATGCATTTACATTATATGAAAAGATGGACAATATACCTGTGACCACATCAGGTAAAGACTTTGAATTTTGCTGACTCCCCTGAGCATAAGTGCGATTCAAGACTCCGCTAGAGCTAGCTGCCCCTCTAACACCTCTACCACGACCCATAGGTGCTTGTTAACCCCTACCTAATAGAGGAATTGACGATGATGATAAAATAGCTAACCTAGTAGATTGTGCTATATCACCCATACTCCACCACGGGCAATCTTTTATCATATGTCCTGGCGCACCACACCAATAACAAGATTCTATCCCAACACAACATATACTTGAATGACTTCTTCCACACTATTTATAAGGTTTCCTAGGAGACATTCGCTGGCCCACTGAATACCCTATTGTCCGGGCGCCTTGCCCTTCACGTCTTAGACCAAACTTATTTCTCCTGGACCCCTGAAATTGTTGTAGAGCACTGGCTGCAGTGTAGGAGGATGATGGCCTAGGCTGTCTATTAGAAAATCAAGGCCTAAGCTTATCTTGGAGTGGTGTAAACTGCCCTTTAGACATGGCCCTCTTGGACTGCGCCCTTTCTAACTCTTGTGTCCTTCTCCTTTGCCTCTGATCGTCCAATTTCTGTGCAAAAGCTTGCATTCTCACTATATCCATGTCTTTGTTCAAGAAAGCAATACTAAAGTCTCTGACCAAATACATATCCAATCTATCCACATATCGATGAACTCTATCTGCCATAGTAGCAACTACATTAGGAGCATACCTGTCCAGGGAATTAAATTGAAGGCTATACTCCCTCATGCTCACATTCCCTTGGTGGACATTCAAGAACTAATCTTCACGGGCATCTCAGATCTATAATGGCAAGTAATGGTCAAGAAATGCCTCTTCGAACTCCTTCCAGGTAGTTGGAGGTGCATCTATACCCTTTGATTGCTTCCAAGCTTCATACCAAAATATGGCCACACCCTTCAACCTATATGTCACTAACTCGACAACTTCTGTACCACTCACATGCATAATATCTAAAGTGCGCTGAATCTAATCAGTACAGTCTTAGGGATCTTCATTAGGATCTGACCCAGTGAAGGATGAAGGGTACAAATTAAAGAAATCATGTATCTGCATGCCAGCTGCCCTATTGGCACCACCTGTACCTATAACTGGACCTTCCTACCTTTAACCTTGGCCAACAACTATACGAGCCAATAGTTGGACTGCATATCTCAGATCCTGCACGGTAGTATCAATGGTGGTTCTGGGGGAATTTCACTACTTCCGGGTTCATCAGGAGTTGGAGGAGTTAGAGATGTTTGTGAGAGAGACTAATCTTGAGCCTCATTTCGTTGTCCCACCTGACTGGGTATACCAACCACCACTTCTACTCCCTTCCCGTTACCTTTGTTGTTCCTGGTTTCTAGGATACTTGTTGTAAAAAACAATTTAGGGGTTAGACACAATCCACATATTACACTTAGCTCTATGGTACGATCTAAAGAGAGAAAAGAAAGTGACAATTCCTAAATGCCACGTAGCCTCCTTCTTATAAATATGGCGCACAACACATCGATAAACAAGATTCTAGATAGACATGGCTTTGTAGACTCCTTAGGATGACCCACTCTGATACCACTTCTGTCATGCCCAAAATCCCATTAAGGCGAACTGGCACCCGCTGTCGATAAGGCCTGGGAGAACCAACCTATATCTATGCACTTTCTATACATATTATAAGGGATTCCTACTTTCAACATGACTTTAAGAAAGTAAATAGTGATAACAATCCAAAAGGAGATGCATATGGCTAGGCCATTGGGGCCATGGTGTTTAAAGTACGAGATATGACCACACTCTAATTTACATACTCTATAAAGCCTCTAGATAAAGAAAAGTATTTGTTAAGGGTCGGGATAGGCCCCACCTCGACTAACTATACAATATAAAAATATATGCTCTAGATGCACAAAGCTCCGAAGTAACCTGGAGCTTGGTAACAACAGCTGTATATCTTGTACTCCTACCGGGGAGATCTTCTAACACCTGTTCCTATAGCATGAAATGCAGATCCCTCGTAAGGGACATCAATATGAGATAATGTACTGAATATGTAAGGTAGAAAGTACTATACATGAAGTAACAACTCAAATGAGACTATGCACTGGTGTAGGATAAGAGACCACCTTTGGTTATATTGTTGGATCAGGTACTTTATGTTCTTTTAATTACTTTACCTTTACTGTATAGTCTGTACATAACATGTAATACAAATGACTAGCTGATTGGTGGTACATTTATATTAGGATCGGCTCTGGCTAGGCTTTTGCTTTAACCCCTCGAGCTACCCCCCATGATAGGATCGACTCTGGCTAGGTGATTCTTCCACCCCTCGGGTTATCACCTATCAAGAAGCAATATACTTGTCACGCCCCAAGTCCCATTAGGGAGGACTGGCACCCGTTGCCAATAAGGCCCGGGAGAACCAACCTGTAACTATGCGCTTACTATATGTATTATGAGGGATTTCTACCTTTAGCATGCCTTAAAGTAGATAAACAGTGATAATAAGCCAAAAGGAAATGCATATGACTAGGCCGTTGGGGCCACGGTTTCTAAAGTACGAGACATGACTTCACTAAGCTTTACATAGTCTACAAAGCATCTAAGTAAAAAAAATCTGAAAAGGGTCGGGACAGGCCCCGCCTCAACAAACTATGCAATAAAAACATGTAAACTCTAGATATGTACAAGTGTAACAACCCACACCTTACAATACTAATACTATACAAATGAAATATGACATGATTTTGTTAAACTAGCGCAAGTTTTCAAAGATGTTTGAATCTCGTGTTAATGGGCTATATGTGCGTCTAGTGCTTAAGAGGGTCGAGTGTATACATGTTTTGTGTCGAAATGAGGAGATTACGGACTTAAAATAAAGTGAGAGAATTGATATGCTTGTATTACTTAGAAGCAACGAGGTGAGTCAGCTACTTGCTTAGCTTAAAATTGCTAATTAAACAGAGGCGAGACCCGGCGTCGAAATTGTCCAAGTTCGATTATGAATAAATTCCGTGTTAATAGGGTAACTTTGGCCCATATCTTAGAACCATAGATGGACCAAATGGTCATCCCACGATATGAATTAAAAAGGGCTCAAAGACAATACAATATTCTTAGCAACTTAGGCCCAATTAGTTGAGAAGAAGAAATCTGAAAAATGGGCAGCAAAGGCACATGTATTTGGAGCTCCAAAAGGCCCAAGTGGAATGGCCAAAGAGCTGCATCACCTACTTGGTGATGTAAGGCTTAAGTATCCTTAGTAATTCGGCCATGAATCAGTTTTAAAAAGTCCTAAAGCAGCTCCCACATGTCACATTATCTTGAACACAAAGGAAAAATCAGAATTGAATCTCAAGTTCTCTCAACATTTCTTCACTTGCAAAGTAGCAAAAAGAGAACTTATAGGGTTCCTATACAAGCCCCACACCTTGAAGTAAGTGGTAAGTAAGTTTGTACATGTGATTATTATGGTTTTATCATGAAAAAACAAGACATTGATGCTGCACACACTTGCTGAAACTGTTGGGCAGATTGTGTGCAGAAAGTTGCTGCACCTTTTCCTTTTTGTTTTGGTGATTTCACTATGGTTTTTAAGTTTTATTATGAAGGTAACTTGTTGTTATTGACATGATATGAGTTATAAATATTGTACTAAAGTTGCGGCCCTGATTCTGGTTTCATTTAGTGAGGGCATTTTATCGTGTATTTTAAGCGTTATGTTGATTGGAACTTGTGGACTGTTGTATATAAGGCTATTAGCCCACATCCTTGATGGCTTAGTTGTTGCTGTTCTGGGGATGGTTTATAGCTGGTTGTATGTAAAAATGTTGCTGGAACATTTAGGTTAAAGTTGGAACCGATTTGGAATTGTTAACGTTGAAAGGTTGCGAGGGGAAGTAACGTTATGCTGCCCATTTGTAGATTGTATAGAATAGTTATGTTCTGTATTTTGTGGGCTGTTGTAAGGATGGTATGACATCAGAACAGGCTGCACATGATGTGTATAAGTGAATGTGCACTAGGGAATACGATTAGAGGCAAAATAGTTAAAAGAATACG
>JAABOM020085387.1:0-30406 GCA_011800125.2 Solanum clarkiae | reverse complement strand
AGTTAAGAAGCTAAGGAATAAAGAAATAGCTTCAGTGAAAGTACTTTGGAGAAACCAGCAAGCGGAAGAAATAACATGGGAGGCTAAGGACACAAAGAAATCAAGATACCCTTACTTATTTGAAGCTAAAGAGGAAGTCCAATATGCAGAATTGGGACACTAATAGTTACGTGTGATTGAATGCTTAATGTGTTGTCAAAAGTTTGTGTAAGTAAAGGTTTCAATTTGTTAAGCTATCCAATTGTGCTAACATTCGAGGACAAATGTTCCTGAAGGGGGAAGGATGTAACACCCCATAGCTTACATTAATAGTACAATGCAAATGAAACATGATATGATTTGGACAAATTAGCGCCCATTTTTAAAAGTGCTCGAATCTTGTGTTATAGGGGGATATGTCCGTCTAACGCTTAAGAGGGTCGAGTATATACATATTTTGTGTCGAATTGAGGAGATCACGGCCTTAAATGAAGTAAGAGAATTGAGGTGCTTGTAGGACTTAATAAGCTAACAGGTGAGTTACCTACTTTCTTAGCTCAAATTTGCTAACTAAACAGAGACTAGGCCCGACGTCGAATTTGTCCAAGTCCAATTATGAACAAAGTCTGTGTTAAGGGTGTAACTTTAGCCCATGTTTTAGCATCACACATGGACTATATTTTCAGCCTAAGAAGAATATAAAAATATCCCAAGTACATCACAACACACTTAACCATTTGGGCCCAAAGTAAGTGAAGAGAAAGTTGTAAAATGGGCAGCCCAAAGCCCATCAATTTGGAGCCCCAAAAGGCCCAAGTGAAAGGGGAAAGGAGCTGAATCACCAGCTTGTTAATGTAAGGCTAAATTAGCCTTAGTAATTCAGCCAAATACCCCTTTAAAAAGGGTTTAAAACAGCTCCCATAAGTCATTTTTCAACTTGCACACACAAAAATCAGATTGCTCTCCAAAGTTTTCTCTCAACTTTTCTTAACTTTGTAAGCCGCAAAATGACTCTTTTAGGATTATTGAAGGAGACCATAACCTTGAAGGCAAAGGTAAGTAATCATAGTTGTGTATTTAGTGTGGATTCTTCATGAAAAATAAGAAGTATATGCTAGTATGTTGTGCTAGAAATTCTGGACAGCTTGTATTCTAAGGATTGTTGTATACTTTTCTTGTTAATTAAGAGAATTTTCTCTTCTTGGTTGGTTGTATTATAAAGTAATACTTGTGTAGTTAACAAAGGTTGGTTTTATAGTAATGTAACCAGGCTGCTTCACCACTTTTACAGTCCACAAAAGTGAGTCCTTATATGATATCGCAATTGTGTTCTTAGTATGAACCTGTGGGCTGTTGGATGGAAGGCTACTACCTGACGTCCTTAATGACTGATTTTACTGTTATGAGACTAGTTCAAGGTTGTTTTATATATATATATTCTTGGAATAGTTTGGTTATAGTTGTAACAGGTTTAGAATTGTCGACCTCGAAAGGTAGCGAAGGGAGGTAACGTTATGTTGTCCATTTGTAGGTTGTGTAGAATTGTTATGTGTTGTGCTTTGTGGGTTTTTCTAAGACTGTTGTGGCACTAAAATAGGCTGCACATGATGTGTACATGTGAAGTTGTGTTAGAAAATACGATTATAAGTGAAACGATTGAAGAAATGCGTTCGCGTCGCTAATTATAGGCTTGTTGCTTGGGTGTTAGTTTTTGTGACATTGGACTGCCAATAAGTGTTTTTTTGCTGCTAATACTAGTATTATTGCCTACTATATTGTAGATAAATACTTGGAGGAAGGAAAGGTTATCTCGAGGTAGTAACCAGGACATACAACGAGGTATGTAAGGCTACTTGATTTCGTATTACTTGGCATGAAATCTAGATTCTTCACAGGCAGATAAAGGCACTTACCAACTCCGACACAACTATTAACCATGTCTCCACTCTTTGACATGTTCATATGCTTCCCATACATAGTCACCTTCAAATCTACATACATGCATGGATACCAAGTTACATAGGTTCTTTTGCTAAGTAAAGTTCACGAGTTGTTCCATTTCATACGCATTTCATTATTTGTGTAACGTACTCTTTTCCATTGTCATATTGTCTTGTATGATTATCTACACGCCACATGCTACATATATAGCCCTACAGCTCCAATATTGTGACCACCGAAATAATCATCTCACAGGTGATTGAAAGATAAAGTATATTGTTTATTGGTGGGTGGTAGCCCGAGGGGTGAAAGAATCACCTAGCCAGGGACGATCCTATCACGGGTGGTAGCCCGAAGGGTTAAGGAAGAACCTAGCCAGACACAATTCCAATACAGTTTACCACTGATCGGTTGGTCATTTGTATTACAGCTGTGCACACATTATATAGTAAAGGTAAAGTAATATAAAGAACATAAAGTACATGATTCCAATGTATAACCAAAGGTGGTCTCTAATCTTGCACCAGTGCATGGTCTCATTTGAGTTATTACTTAACATACAGTATATTCTGCCTTACCTATTCAGTACATTATCTTGTACTAATGTCCCTTATGGGGGACCTGCATTTTATACTGCAGGTACAAGTGCTAGTAGAACTCCCTAGTAGGAGTATAGGATATCCAGCTGCTGATACCAAGCTCCAAGTTGCTCCGGGGCTTTGTATGTGTCTAGAGCTTATATGTTTATATTATACAGTTAGTCGAGGAGGGGCCTGTCCCGACCCTTATCAGATACTTTCTCTTATCTAGAGGCTTTGTAGACTATACAAATTAAAGTTTGGTCATGTCTCGCACTTTAACCACCATGGCCCCAACGATCTAGTCATATGCATTTCCTTTTGGCTTGTTATCACTGTTTATTTTCTTAAGGGCATGTCAAATGTAGAAAGATCTTGTAATATGTATAGAAAGAACATAGATAAAGGTTAGTTCTCCCGGGCTTTACTGACAATGGGTGCCAGTCCGCCCTAACGGGACTTGGGCGTGATAGGAGACTGCGAAGTAGGTAGAACTAATGATGCTAACCAAAAGCCTCCTGAATGCTCGCAAATCCCCCAAAACTCAACGTATACGGCTGTAAACTGGACTTACACCACGGGAAGATGCAGAAAAAGTAGGGGGTACTAGAAAAAGGCACCTAGTTGACATCATCGGCTGACTAAGTGATATAATGTACATACATGAGATCAAATATAGATAACTATAGCAAATCCAATAAATCAAACCCTAACTGTACCAACCAAGGTGAAGTGCAATCATATTGATAGACAAGGAAGGAGTAGGCCCATACTTCAACTATCGTTAAACTGAATCATCACATTGTAAGTAGGTTCAAGGCCCTAATGATTATGCTTGGACACTACTAGGGCCACCACAAGCTCAGGAGGTACTCCCCAGCACAATCTCACTACCAGAATCATCACAGAACCCAACTCTCAATATCATATAGTCTGGGTTCTAGTTGTACATGGGTGTAAGGCCCTAAGATCAAAATTTGAACGCACCTCCCCTCCAAGCCCCCATAAGCATATATGGACATCCATGCAAAATCAGGGTGTGAATAGGTATGTGGATCCATAGGTTATCGATCGGGTCCTTGACCCAAAGTATCTTATATCTATCGGGCCCTTGACCCAAAGCATCTCATATCAATCGGGTCCTCGACCCAAAGTATCTCACATCAACTAAGCCCTCACCCAAAGCATCATAATGGTGGGATGAATCCGCCACGAGAGAGAAAATCCCCCTAACATAACCAATAGGGTCCTCGACCCAAAAGATCAATCAATGGGGCCTAGCCCTCAAAATGTAGTTGATGGGGTCCTTGACGCAAAATATTAACAAATACATGGACCCCTTTAGAGTCGACACCTAAGCCTCGGACACTCGTACATGCCCACCGAAGACTACCAATCATGGAAAATGTCACCTAGGCCTCAGACATTGGGACGTGGCCACCAGAGGCTACAGATCGTAGGGTGTGTTATCTAGGTCTCAGAGCATAAGAACTGTCAGCCCTTCCCTAGTTTATCAGGATCCAAATCTCCAAAGTCAAATAGTCCCTCAAGACAAGAATCTTACCCCCTTTAGTCTCACATAACCATCACGTCCCTTAGATAATGATAGATAACCCCATCATCAGGTATGGAGAGACCAGTACATATCAACTAACAACAGTATACAAGAGTGTATATATGTGTGTATGTGCGCATGTGTCACCAATTACTGTAAAAGAAGGCCTAACAGGGAGAAATATGCCACAATCCATCCAACCAAAGGTAATGAGAGTAAGACATGGGAAACTATAGCTCTATCACGAGTATCTACAGCAGAGCCAAGTTACAACATGGCATACAATCAACGAACAGCCTCACAGACAGCATATCTCAATAGCATCAGGAAATATACTCACATATACAGAATTAGGTCAGAATACATACCTGCCCCATATCATCAGCCCATATATGACCCCTACCAGGCCTCCCTGTAGTCAATAATACCAGCTAATACCAATTTAGCTAACACAACTACCAACATAGGGGTACAACCCCACAACATCATATATTATGCCTATGGATTATAACTAGTCACATGTGACACGTTACAGCTCAACATGCATATATCCCAGCTCAGTCTAAGGTTTAGGGAAGCCTAGCCTACATGGCAGCCAATGTCTCACATCCTAAATCGCTCTAGCCAAGCTCTTCCCCTCTTGATCACTTTTTGACACTGCTCAACTATTAAAATATAATTCACAAGGTTAACATGGTTATATTGGCTATAACAGCTTGAAAATGGGTGAAATTATGCCAATAGCGCCTAAAATGGGGGAAAATAGGTCCTACGCTTGGAATTCCAAACAAATCCCCAAAAAAAGAATCCCCACATCACCCTGAGCCTACAGCCAGAAATTTATCCCAAACGGACCAAGAAGGTCGAGAAGTGGCTCAAAAACAAAGTTAAATTCTCTACTTGAAAATATTTCTTTCAAAACTTACTCAGTCAGATTTTATAGGAAATCGCTAAATTTATTGGTATCTGAGCATAGCATGGAGTTCCCCTCGAAAAAGAACAACTTAGAACTAAATTTTACTTAATTCCGTCAAGAATCAACCAAGATATGATAGCGTAAAATTTTCACACATTTTGATAACATATTCAATTCAAATGATGTTTTTACCTTGAAATATGCATCAAAATCTGAATCTAACACCACTACAGGTTCCTTGCAAAAATCTTAGTCACATAGGCTTTTGAATCGTCAAAAATAAAGTTCTATAGCAAAAATCATGACTTGGAGAAGTTGGGTTTTGTTGTTTTCACGAGGGTTGAAGCATCTATATATAGGACACCCCTTAGCCTCCGCGAATGTGGAGCTCTGGAGGTTTCCCCTTCTCTGCAAATGTGGGCATGACACCATGAACGCGCGGAGCTCTACCCAGCTGCCCTTCTGTGATCGCGCCTCACCCTCTGCGAACGTGACGGGTTAATTGACTAGTGTTGCACCAGTAATTGCAAAAACTTCCTCGGGGCATTCTCGATCATCCAATGACTATTTAATGCAAACAAATAGTGCAACCACATTGATTTTGATGTTTTGGATCCAACGGTGCAGTCATAATTCCTAATGGAGTACCCTATGGAAAAATGACGATCCCACTTCATCTGGCTAATTTAGCTAAAAGAACTGAGGGGATCAAAACACAATCTGAAGCCCTCATCAACTGAGGAAGGGTCATTTTGGACCATTGTCAATATTCTGGAGTTGATCACGCTATCAGATATCTATTTCGAGTGTGTTTAGCTAGGCTTTTGTAGAAAAGCACTTTTTAACATTCAGTTAAACTCATTGTGCAACTTTTGGATTAAATTCGTGTCGAGACCCTTCACCCTCGGACCAACCACTCTTCTAGTCTAAATCAGCTATTCTAGAACTGATGGAACCTTCAGAATCCCATTCTGAGGTCGTTTTCTAGGGCTTTATTAGAAATCTCGATTTTTACAGTTATAACTCCGCGTTAACTTGCAAATTTCACTCAGTTGACAACCAATTCAACCTATAACTATTCCAACAGCACCAGTAGGTCATAAAAGGTCTGAGGTTACCATAATTAACTCTAATTAGCAGTAATACCATAGAAATACAGAAATGACCTAGAGAGTCATTACAAGTACCCTAGATGTGGCCAGCACTCAGAGATAATTGTTAGTCCCTAGGCGAACCACTTGACCTTATCACATTCAGTCAATCACAATTCAACATGTCAACAGAAGAATAAAAGAATAGCAAGGTAGATAATCTCAATTATAGATAGTCAAATCAAATCAATAAGTTTAGTATGAAAGAAATTAGCCCAAAACAAATCGCCAAGTCAAACCCATCACCTCTAGTCTATGAAGTCTCTATCAATTTATCCAATGGTACCAATGACAAGTCCATGGCTAACTCTAAAATCTAAATGAAATTAATCATATGCATCCTCCAAAATAAGGGAGGACTGGTGCTGATAAAATGGGAAAGATCTTTAACAAAGTGTCTGTTGATGATCTCTAGTACCTGTCTCTGCATCATAAGACAATGCAGGTCCAAATGGATGTCAGTACAGAGAATGTACGAGTATGTAAAATAACAGAATAAAACAAATATAAAGTTGAATACAATCATCTCAAAATACTCAGTCAAAATGTTATAAGTCTACAAAAAGAATAAGACTAGATAGATTACTAATCATAGACAACCCAACCCAATCCAATCCAATCTAATCAGAGTACTATCAAGACCTATTTGGGAGTTTCTCTTATCCGACAATAATCACTTATGACTTAATGCAAATAAGATAATCAACCTCAATCAAATCAATCATGAGTCTCAGGAGGACTCTTATTAATTCATCAGTTATATCACAATCAAGCCTTTCGGCCTATCAACAATCCAATAAGTTCTTAATCATATTTTTCAAGAGGAGCTTAGACTAAGCACTAAGAGGACTATCAATTTAGACCAACCATTTAAGTTCAATTATGTAGACTCATGGAACCATCAAGTTCTGTCAATATCATCATCATGGTCAATCACAATCATATTTGCAATCATACTGTCAAGTCTCTAGACTCAATCCTGAGGTTTATTCATGTAAATCTTTTGTTGAATAATATCTAGGGTTTATAAAATAATTTGTGTAAAAACAAGTAAATTAAGTTTATGATGATCATCTAGTAGGTAAAAATACATAGAATATATATAGTTATAAAAAAATTCTTCAAGAAATGCAATGACCTTGTTGGTCATTTTTTAGCTTATATGTGAAAATTATCATTTTTCCCTTTCACAAGTTGATTTGGACTACTTTTGAACTATCCGTATTATTGGAACTGAAATCCTGTGCTTTAAAAGTTGAAAATATGAGTTTTGACATTCTTGGAAGCTTAAGTTGTTGAAAAAGTGAGTTTTTATACTATTCTGCAATTCGAGTGCCGGATCAAAAATCCAGTGATTCCATTAGCTTTGAAACATCGTCTCTAGTCTAGGAGAAGTTACGAAACTGAATTCGGTGTTAAAATATAGTTTGTAGACCCAAAGTTGCATTTTTTGTTGTTTCTAGAGCCAATGTTTGGCTTTGGTCGACATTCAAAGTTTGGAAGCTCGGATCGAAATTCCGACAGTTTCAGTAGCTAAAATTATTGCTAAATATGGTCTCGTCATAATTTTTATAGTTGTCGAGGGTAATTTTGGTATTTCAAATTTTAATCTAGTTTATTTGACTCGCCTTGGAAATTGTGTAGAGGGGGCCTCGATTTTAAATTTTGATTAATTTATTGAGTCCAAATTGTGTTTCTAGTATGGATACATGTTTGGTTTGTATAATTCTAAGCCCAAATGAATTTTGAGGATCCATTCTGAGTTTGGACTTAGTTGTGTTTTTGCTGAGATGCATGGCTTCTGGTGCAATCACCTACCTAACCCGCATTCGCGGAGGTCTGGGTGAATTATTTCTCCAAGTTCGTGGGATTCAATCCTTGATCGGGCCAGCGACTGACTCTTCTCTGTATTCACGGGGTCCTCACCCTCGTTCGCGGAGCTCAACAGACTTTTCCCTCCATGTTCGTGCACTTGTTCCCGCGTTCGCAGAGTGCATTAATGACTGAATCAGTTTTTAATCCAATAAACCTCCATTTTCATTCATTTCTCAATATTTCAAGCTTTTAGGGTGATTTTTGGTAAAGGTTTCTGAAGAATTATCTTGAGTAGGTGCATATAACATCATTTTTGATTAATTTTCATTACTTTTATCTTGATTTTGTCTTTAAAAATTTCATCATTTTGAATATCCAACATTGAAGATTTTTTAGTCTATGAATTGGAAATGATTTCTCCTTCAATTTGAACTCGATTTTAATAGGATTTTCATCCATGGACTCATTTTTCGTGCAGAACCTGATTTTCAAGTCAATTTTCAAATTCGAAAACTTTGAATTTTAGCCCTAGTTTTGACCATTTTTCTCCTAAGCCCAATTCGTGCCAATATGGGTATCAAATTTTATCTCTTCATGCATAGTATCTATTTTTTTATAGCTATTGATCGATTCGGAGATCATTTGGAGGATGCTTGTCCGAGTGCGATTTCGGCATTGAGGTAGGTTCAACAACCTTTCCAAACTAGATTTAAGTTATTGGATATGTTCATATGATAATTGTAAGATTTAGATTGATTTTGGAATAATTTGACTGATATGATAGAATTGTGATGGAAATGTGATACCCGCAATGCCGAAATTTGAGTAATTTATAATTTTATTGATTAATTGAGATAAAATCTTGAGAATTGAGATGTGTTAGGTATAAATATGATAATATGAGACTTGTGATACCATTTGGTAGAATTATGTGGTAATTGATGATAATTGTGATATAGTTTAGATATATGAGTATATTTTTAGGAATTGAAGAGTACAGTTTCGATGACATTTTGATTATAGACGAGAGGGTGATGATATAAGACTTATTGATGGCACTTATGATACTAGTTGATGCACTTGGCATAACCTTTATGATGTTATGGCTATTATGCATATCATTATCATGTCATATTACATTTATGTACTTGTATTGTGGCATTGACATGTATACATCTCATAGTGCACTTGTACCACTAAGATACTTTGATATTTGAGACAGTCATATTACTTCGAGATTTTTTTACCGACGTTGGAGTCTGTCGAGGTATATTATTACTGTTATACATCTTGATATAGTGACTTTGGCATGCATTTCATATAATATTGTATTGGCCCTGAGACAAATATATTACCTGATATCTTTCTCCCGGTGCCAGAGTCCTCTGAGGTATCATCGACACCAGAGTCCATCGTGATATTGGAGACCTCTTTATTAGCGCCAAAGTCCACCGAGATGTCATCGGCACCAGCGATCATTATGATACTTGAGAGATTTTGTATATGGTCTGATGAGACCCTATGGATTCTATTTGGTAGCTTCATCTCGCTAGATGTATACACCTGCACTAGAATCTGTCGTCTCTACCTCATGCATCGCATTAATACACTACATGTGCATCGCACCATTGGCTGATATTATTATTTGATCGTACTAGTATATATGTTTATATTGTGCACTAACCTTTTCCTTGTAGGTGATAGGATTCTTCGTTATTACATGCTTATTTGATTTCGTTTACCCAATCAGTTGAACCTACTGGTACTTTTTGGTGTACTTACCCCTGCTTTGTTTCCTCCCTGCAGATCCAGCATAGGAACCTATACAAAGTAGTTGATTCATTTTAGTAGAATTATTCTCCATCTAGCCGGACAGATCTTAGCGATGAGGATCAAATTTCGAGTCGTCGTGGGTCTTTTGAGATTCCCTTTATTGCTTTCTATTCCAAACATTGTATTAAACTCTATCAGTCAGCTTTATATTTTCATTTAAACAGTTGATTTACTCATTCGTACTATCTTAGATGCTCTTGTACTCATGACTCCGGATTTTGGAATTTTGTTAGTGTTGTGGTAGTTTTTGCTTTACTTTATTCTCTTAGTTGTGATTCAATTTTGGGTTGTGACAAGAAGCATGCATAGAGACTCAATACTTTTATAATCTTTCATCTACCATCACTGGGGGCATATGGAAGAACAATTACATGCTTTAGTTTAGCCTATATACCTGGGATGAAGAATGACAATCAATCTTGTAAGGATTGGCTTGAATCCCTTAACCCTAGCCCTTTCCTCCTCTTCTTCGCTCAAAGTTTTCTCTTATTAAGAATGTTTAGGAATGGTTTTAGGAACCCTTTTTAGGCCAAAAAATGACCTATATTGGCTGTGGGTTAAGTTTAGGAGGGGCAGGGAAGAGTTTGGAATGCCCCTCGAAAAATTGGAAATTTTGAACTTTGGTGAACCAGGTCGGTGAACTAGGTCCATGTCGCGGACTTGTTCCCTCCAAGTTCATTTTTTGCTGAAAATTTTCTGATTGATTTTCGAATCCCGTAGAAAATAATAGAATCAAAATTGAGTACTGATCTGCGACAAGTCCGCAATGCAGAGGCGTTGCGCACCTTTCTAGAATTTGCACTTTTGCTTTGAAAAATTATCTTTTGATCCGGTTGTTCTAAAATTCAATCAAGATCCTTTCCCCACACAATTTTTCGTGTTGATTACGATTCAGGCCTCAAATTTTCCAAAGAGGTTCGAGATGATGCGTTATGCGAGCGTTCTCTTATCTAGGGGTATATTGATGATTTTACCGGGTGTAACACTTAGCAAGATAGAATTTGGTCGAGAGTTTTGTACTAAAATGATGCGTGCTATTATCCATGGGAATTTCATCGAGACTAGGGAGGCAGCTTTGTTACTCTTACTTCTTTTGTTACTTTTCATTTCTTATTGACTAAGTCATGATGAGGTTTTCTTTGTTGTACATTAATTTTATTCTGTTCAATCAGTCGCTAAAAGTAGCACCATTAGACTTATGCACCAAGGAGATTTTGCCTGACAAAAAAAAATCTTATTAAGAATGTTACTGTTTGCTATGAAGAATTTGTATTATTTCGGTACTAAATTGAGAACTATGAGTTGAAAAAAAAGTTCTTTATCCTAAAAGTTGTCACTTTCCTTTGGTTTTTTCTCCTCCTTTAATTTATTTAATAATGCTTCTTGTTTTGGTCAGGGAGAATGAGGTTTAGTTTGTTGTTCGAGCATTATTTTCATTGTGATTTTAGCACTCCACCAAATGAACTGTCATGTTTTCCCAACTGTCATGTTTTTTGTCTCACTCCAAACAATACTTGTGATCTTGTAATTACTTATTTCCAACTTCATATTATTTGCTACAATGTGGATACTCGAATCGTCTCTAAAAGGGAGATTTTAATGTTTTAAATAAATGACTTACAAATATTATTCTTGGATCCATTAAGGTATTAATATAGTTCAAACGTCTCTATTTTGTTACTTTGTTGGTCGCTTTCATATATGTCAATTTGTGATTTGGATACTTGAAACTAACATTTCTAAGTTCTTTTTGTCATAAAACGTGAAGGTATATACTTCTTCCCCTTAGCAAGTATACAAGTCGATCTCTTTGCAGTTCTAACTAATATTAGCTAAATGCCAGCATGAATAGTTTTGTCAGTGACTTAACGTAGATGTATAATTCTATTCATTGCCATTAAATTCTTTCACGGATGAATTCTTGCATTATTTGTTTATTTTCTAAAAGATTGCATTGATGTTTTTCTCTTCTTGGTTAGGAATATTACTTCAATTGTCTTGCAAAATATGATGATAACAAATGGCCATACATATAGTACTATCGATTGGGGCCTGGTGAATGCTAGATGATGATGACAACAAACCTGCATGAACTCCTCATTGTGGATCCAGGATGCTCAGACCATTCTCCACTAAGCTTATATCTAGCACAAGAGGAAGATAGACGACCAAGGCCTTTCAAGTTCCTAAATCAGCTGGCTGGATATGAAAATTTCTCTGCCACTGTTGAACAAGTGTGGTCCAGGAGGTCGGGAAGGTGTAGAATGGCAAAAATCTGGAAAAACCTTAAGCATACAAAGCAAGCTATGAAACAAATGAATACAACTGAGTTTGGGGGCCTGCACGACAGAATTAATAGTTGTAGGCATCAACTTGCTATGGCACAGGAGGATATGAGAGCACTAGGACAACCAGTGGAGAAAATAGAAGCTGAAAAAAAGATGATATTAGAACTTGAGAAGTGGCTAAATGAGGAAGAAAGTATCATGAGACAAAAATCAAAGGTGCAGTGGATCAAATTTGGGGATGACAACACAGACAAAAATTTGTAAATATATTAGTGTAATTCATATTGAGCTACTTATCAACAAAACATAAAAAAAAGAAAAATTACACAAATTGAATCCATCGGGCAAAGCATTTATTCAATTGGAGCCAATTTAATATATTAATTCTGATTGGACTTGCGATGCAAATTATTTACCTAATTGTCCACTTATTCTTTATTCTTGATATCATCAAAATACATATATTATTTTGATATTTATATACTCTGGTGATATTAAGTAATAATTGAACAATCTTTTCATGTAAGCATTGAGGTTCCTCTTGAATACCATCATATACTCTAATTATATCAAGGAATAAATTAATTTTTTATTAAACATTTCTCATCCTTGATACTGTCAGAGTATACATCCACTTTGATGATATCAAGCAATAATTTAGTAGCATTTGACTCTTTCTTCTTGATACCATCAGAGTATATATGGTATCAAATGCGCAGGTAGTTAAAAACAAATGGTATACCAAAAGGAAAGAAGAATTTAGGAAAAACAAAGCATATGTCCCATAAAAATAAATTAATTACAAGCATATACCATTTTATATTTATGTCCCTAACTAATTACTCTAAATATCCTTTTTCTTGCAGTTTTAGTTAGTTAGCTCATTTTTATTTTTATTTTTATTAATTTTTACGTTTCTGTGTTCATTTAAAATTATTGTATTCCTTATTTCTTTTTCATCATAATCTGATTTATACTCTTATTTCTTATATTACCTTTTTTTGTTCTTTTTTCTCATTTATTTCTTTATTTGTTTATCTTTTTCTCTACTTCTTTTCTTCTCATTTCTTTTTTTTTTAATTTTTATACATTTTTGTTTCTTTGTTTTTCTTTTCAAATTGTTTTATTCTTTGTTCTCTTTTTACATCATAATTTACTTCATACGGAATTTTTATTTTATATACTCTTTTTCTTCTTTTTAATTTTTTCTTTCTTCTCAGATATTTCTTTATTCGTTTATTTTTTCTATTTTTTTCTACTTTTATTTTTCTCCTTTTTTCCCCTTTTTCATTTTATTTAGTACCTTTTTATTTTTTCTTTATTTTTAAAGTTGTTATTATTATATATTCCTTTTCTTTTCTCCTTTTTTATTATTTATTTATTCTTTATTTTTGTTCTTTCTTTTTCATTCATTTTTTTCTCAAATCATAACATTCTCTTTTTTTTAGCATAATTAATTTTATATTTTTGGTTATTCGGTATTTTATGTTTATTTTTTCTTTCAGTTATTTTTTATTTTTATTTCTAAATTTTATTTAACGACACCTGATACCATTATATGTTGGTATGATATTATTAAGAATTATTGCATGTAATCAGCAACACTCCTCATACATGTATAATACCATCACACGATATGAATATATTGTTGTCATAGCACGTTTTCTTCATTCATTCGTTTATAAAACTACTCATTCCTTAATGGTGTCATAGCATATATTCATATACTTCTACGGTATCATTAACCTTTCCGACAACCATTCATGTACAACAAACTCATTGAGGATAATTTCATACACTCCTCAGATCATGTATGATACCATCACAGTATATGAACATGCTTTTGTGTTAGCACTAAGGTTTTCTTCCCTCATTCATTTATCAAACAACTCCCTCCTTAATGGTATCATAATAATATATTCATGTACTACTATGATATCATTAAACTTTCCTACAACCAATCATGTACAACCAACTTGGTACCATTGACTAATGATCAATCCTTCAAGGGAGGGTCTCATAGTTTCTCAATAATACCATCATAATATATTATATATTGACATCGTATTACCGAGATTTGCTTCAGTTTATAATGATACCACCACAGTATATCTATATACTATCATGGTATCATTGATATGTACTTCCATCATTCAGTTACACCTCCATGATACCATCATATGCTATCATGGTATCACTAAGGATTGTTCAGTAACACTCTTCAAATCATGTATGATGTCATTAGAGTATGTGAATATATGTTGTCGTAGCACTAATGTTTCCTTCAATTATTCATAATACTACTCATTCATTAGTAATACCATCACAGTATATACATATATTATTATAGTATCATAAAAGCTTCCTACATTCTTTCTGTACAATCAAACCATTCATCAACGGTACCAACATAATCTTTCAAAGTAGAACTCATATTTCTCAATAATACCATCATAATATATAATATATTGACATGGTATCATTAAGAACTATTTCATATATTGATAAAACTCATCAGATTATGTATGATACCATCACGGTATATGTATATACTGTTGTTATGGCACTAAAATTTTCTTTGTTTATTCATTTATTTGTTCATTCACTTACAAAAAAAAATACTCCTTTCTTAATGATACCATAATAATATGTTCGTATATTATTATGGTATCATTAAAGTTTTCTGCAAACATTCATGTGTAATAAATGCATTTCTCAATGATACCACCACATTATATATGTAATAGCACGGTATCATTTGACTAATGACCAATCCTTCGAGGGAGGGACTCTTAATTTCTCAATGATACCATCATAAAATATAATGTACTACTATCTGATGAGTCCATATTTCATACTCATTTTGGGGCTAGCTTGCAAAGAAACATTGTCCTTAGTGTGTTATTATTTCCAAATTCTAACAAAATATGCATGTGTTATGTTAGAAAAGGGGATTAAAATTGCACAAATGGACAATACTTGGAAAAATATTGGAAAAAAGAAGCAAAAGTGCAAAATGGCAGAGAAAAGTGATATCGCCTACACAATCGGTGATCCATTGAATACTCAGAGAGACCACCTAGCATTGCAGCAACCAAGGCTCCAGAATCGATATCACAAAACATCTTCGGTGCACTACCAAATGGCACAGGAAATCGCCTAAAGTTGCAGCACTCAAAGGCCCAAAACTCTGATAAGAAGGCGATATGATGGGAACTTCGGTAAATCACCAAATTAAATTGGCAGAATGAAGATTCATTGCTTGATGTTGCCGAGGAGAAAGCTTTGTGAAGATGCAGAGGAAAGCGATATAGTACACATTCAGCACATTGTCGTAGTGCTCAGTAATAGTCAGCCTTGGCCATCGAATGACATTTCGTAATGCAAACTTTCAACATTTGCATCGACCATATAAGCAATTTAGAAAGGACATTGTACATATCATATCAGGACATATTCTTCTTCTAGTTTTAGAGAGTAGTATATAGAACTTTCTTCTTAGAGTACAAGGGAAGATCGGGTTCTCAAGCTTTTGGGAAGCAAATTGGAGTAAACTGGCTGATGATAATCAATTAATCTCTACTCAATCTTGTTACCCATTACTGCAGTTGCTATGTTTAGTATCAAATCTTTAATTTCTAGCATGTGTGGCTAAAACCCCCATGTTAGGGCGTGTTATTGATATGGGTTTTTTATTTATCTATAGGATCTTTGATATTTTGACTTATTTGGTGTGAATATATATCTATTTCTATGTTTAATCTATAATTTCAAGGCTACAAACTTGGGGTTTACTTTAGATCTCTATTGTTGCCTTAGCCAAAATAATTAGAGTATGGAATAGATATAATGGCTGAAAACCTCTTGGAGTATCAGTTGAACTCCACAGCTATGGATTCAATGGCCAAGGTATTAGGGGTTTTTCTGAGACTTCTTACGGCAAGCGTGTCCTGGGCAGTCCGCATATGATTTTGTAGTTGATTCATATGAAACACTTGTATATCATAGCTGAACATAGTTTACAAAAACCTAGCCTATTAACTCATTATCAACTGGTTTAGTCAAATATTTAGACCCAGCTGGTAGATGGATTCCCATATTTTCACATCTCCAGCATCTTCCCTTATTTGTTAATTAAATTGTTAATAAGATATCTTGTAGTCCAATTCTTATTTTAATAATGCAACCCCTTAGATCCTACAATTACTTAGTCCAATGAGTTACTTCTGCCTTGAACTATGACTCCCTAAGGGATTCGAATCCAACCTCTTAGTTGGATTATTATGCTGATAACAACTGCCCCTGCTTTCTTTGAGTAGTCGAGTTGAGCGACATCAAAAATGACACCATTGTTGGGGAATCAGTGTGTTCATACTGAAAGTGTTTGTTGAGCTTTGTTCTTATAGTTAGAGTTATTTTTACTATTTCTTATTGATTTTGATATTGGAAGATAGGTGCTAAAAATGAAGGATGATGGGAGTCTCCATAGCGAGAATGTTGGAGATGCAAATGATATGCAATATGTTAACTAGGGCTAAGTGGGAAGCACCGGGGCTATCTGACTACTCCCATTGGCCGAAGGAGTTAATTTTCACGTAACAAGCACTATGTTGAAACACCTCCAACTAAAGGGATTGTTCAGAGGACTTGACCATGAAGATCCTCATAAACACCTAAGGAACTTTGTTGATGTGTGGCTCCCATTCAATTTCAGGGGAGCGAGTTAGGAAGCCATTTGACTAAGGCTATTTCAGAGAGATCATGAGGTGGCTAGCTGAGCGACCTCATGATTCTATTACTTCATGGGAGGAGCTACAAAAAGCATTCCTTGAAAGATTTTTCCCGCCCTCAAAGATGATAAAGTTGAGAAGAAGTATTGAGAACTTCAAGAAGCTAAAAGGTGAGTTGTTGCATTAAACATGGTTGCGATTTCGGAAAATCTTAGTCCAATGTCCCAACGATGAAGTTCCAGACCATATATTTTTGCAATACTTTTATATGAGCCTCAAAGTAATTAACAAAGGAGTAGTTGACCAGTTGGTGAAAGGAGGACTGATGACACAAACGTTCACTGAAGCTTGTGACCTCCTAGATGGCATGACAAAGATTAACCAAGAATGGTACACAAGATAGACATAGTACCTTCAAGGCACAGAGGTCCATCCAAGGAGCAACTCTCTAAGGATCAAGAGGAGGATGAGAACATGGCTAAAATGTTGACCCATCTTGATCTTTTGACTAAGCGTGTCGTGAGAGGAAATTGTAGAAGTGTAAATATTGTGGGAGATTTTGGAGATGTGATGTTTGATGGTTCACTATTTGAAGATGGTTACAACGAGGAGATACACTACATGAGAAACCAAATGGTGGGTTCTCGGTTGACTTTCCCAAGACCACCAGGGAATCAAGGTTAGAACAACAACAATGGATGACGAGATCGTGCATGGGCTGACCAATCTCAATTTGGACATTGGGGAACCGTGATAGAGATAGATATGTTCCACCTAACAATGGATGACGAGATCGTGTATGGGATGACCAACCTCAATTTGGACATTGGGGAACCGTGATGGAGAGAGATATGTTCCACCTCATGATAGGGTGAAAGTTGCTGACCCTATGGTGAATTAAGAGAATCTTCAGATTGAACATATGCTTACTCGAATCTTGAGCAAGTTGGAAGCCTCTAATAAAGTCTTAAAGGAAATGAAGTCTGACTTTTCTCGGTTGAGTCAAACTATGAAGTCACATTCAGTGTATATTAAGCATCTAGAAACTCAACTCGCAAATATATCAACTCATCTAAATCAACATCCAAAAGGAGATTTGCCTAGTGACATGGTGCCTAATCTCAAGGGAAACAATCAACAATGTTTAGCCATAACCACATGTAGTGGTAAAGTGGTTGAAGGTACAAAACCATCACTTGTTGAAGAAGGCCAGAATAAAGTGGGAGAAAAAGAAGGTGCAGTTACTGTTGAAGTTGAGGAGTATGAAGCTCATGTTGAAGATGGTGATGCTCTTGGCAATCCCGAGATTGATAAACAAGAGAAGAGCGGGGATGATGCTGTGAATATCAAGAAAGTATTCCCCAAAAGTTCATGTCCTGAAAACACCTCAAGTCAAGGTTAATCCTCCTTTTACTTAGAGATTGAAGAAGAAAGATGAGGATGCAAAGTTTCAAATACTCCTCTCTATGTTCAACCTATTGTCGATAAATATTCAACTTCTTAAGGCATTGATCGAAATGTCAGGTTACGCTAGGTTCATGAAGAAGTTGGTCACGATGAAGAGAACTCTTGAGTGTGAGACAATCAAAGTATCTCACAATTGTAGTGCAATATTAACACAAAAGTTAGTAGTGAAGAAAGAAGACCCAGGTATATTCAATATTTCATGCACCATTGGGGCCTCAAAGTTCAGTAAGGCACTATGTGACTTGTATAAACCTCATTCCCCTAACTATAGTTGAGGAATTGGAATTAGAGACCCTGTCATCGACAATAATGTAGCTACTCATGGCTGATCGATCTATCAAATGACCAGTTGAGGTTTTACATGATGTGTTGGTGAAGGTGGACAAATTTATTCTTCCTGCTAATTTTGTGATTTTGGATTATGAGGTGGATACCGATGTGCCAATTGTCTTAGGTAGGGTATTCTTAGCCATTGGATGAGCTGTTGTGAATGTAGAGAGTAGAGATCTTAAGTTAAGGGCAAATAATGAGGAATTAGTGTTCAATATATGCTAAAATCTAAATCCGGCAGATGATTTTGAAGTACTATCAGTGATGAGCCAATCAGCGATAACTTGATGAAGAAAAGAAACTACGTCATGCCGCGACATTAACTACAGTGCTGCTTGGGAGGCAACCTAAGGTGACTATCCACTTTTTTTAGTCTTCGTTAATAGATGTTGATTTGTGAAGAGTTGAAAAAGAGAAACATTGGAGTGGAGAGCTGAGAGGGCGATTAATGGAATCACTCAGCGCATCACCGAGTTGAAAAGGGCCACTATTGGTTCGACTGCCTTTTGAGTCACCCTATGACTCCTGAGGTACTGTCAAATTTGCAGACCAAATGGCCACTCGGCAAGTTGCCAAAACCAATGAGTGATGGTCAATCTCACTGCCTTTTAAGGCTGAAAGAAAGGTATGATTGTTGTTACAAAAGGCGATCCCTAGCACAGTTGGCGCAGCATCGAATGTACTAGGCGCTGTGGTTCGATATCATCAAACATGCATGGCTCATGACCTACTTAAGGCTTTTCATATGCCTTGGTCCTTTCACTTTCTACCTTCCCCTCCTTTTCAATCCTTTTTCAACCCCTCTTTTAGCTTTTTTTTTTGAAAATTTTCACAAAGAAACTGAGGATATTCAATACCAAAGCATCTTTGAGGATTCTCATTGTGTCTCACCATTGAAGAAATATGTTTTTCGCCCTTGTTTTAGTTCTTCGGGAAGAATGCCATTGATGATGAGGTTGATTAGGGTTTGTGAATGTGTCTTTGAAATCTTGTTGAAAACTGAGTGGGTAGATCTTTAAAGTGATGCTAAAACCCTATATTGCGTGTATGGGTGATTTATTGTGGTTTTTGATTTCCTCTATGTATGTCCAAATTGGTGATGCCTACGATTTGGGCTAGGTTTATAAGTGAGTGATTTATTGACTAATGGTGGAATGTTTGTGGGTATTGTCTCAATTTCATAGTTGTCATCATGCTTGAATGTTTCCACTTGGAAAAGTGTCATGATCATGAGAATGCTTGATTGAAAATGCTTGCTTATTTGGATTGATTATTCTTATGGGTTATGGGTGAAGTCTAAGTAACCTTTAAACTCCTTTAAGGGAAGTGAACTTGCCCGATAAGGGATTGGGTGACGTCATTCTTAAGGGTAAATCGTCACTTGATTGAGTGTATAGCCATGGAAGCTATGTGATTTTTATAATAAATAGAAAAGCATGTATTGATGTATGATTGTGGGTTAGTGTGTGACTCTCATCCATGTTCTTGGTGAAAAACTATTGAATTTTGAGTGAATGGATGAAGGGACATGCCAGTCTCCTTTGGTGATGATTATTTTGACCCCCTAAGTGAACTCAGTGATGCGCCTAATTGTCACATGCACCGCCTTAATTGACTGATCTTTATGTTTAATTTTGCAACTTTTGGCGATGGACCTTTTCATCATCAAATCAACTCAGTGTATCGCTAAATGTGCATGAGTATCACCAAAAGTAACAGTAGCCTAAACTTTGAAAACTATACAAAAAGGTGATGGTCTATTTGACCACTGAATTAATTCGACGAACCGCCGAGTATGTTCTGCAATCAAATAGTCCTGTCCACCCTGAATGTCTCATTTATGCTCAAATTCTGCACCTAATTGTTTATCAACTGTCACTCACACCATGTTGGAGTATGTTTTACAAGTTGACCAAGCGGAAACATGTTCTAGCTAAGTCTACTAGACCATCACCCTTACTAGCAAAGTCTAGCCTGAAGAGACATAAAAATGAATCCAGGACTAAGGCCATATATGACTCCTTATCGCGATCTTCATACAGAACTTAGGACTCTACAACTCCGAGGTTTCTAAACAAGCTCAAAGATGAAGAGCACAGGACAATTTTGGAAGAGAAACAGTTATCAACTGAGGGAGTAATTGATTAGTACTCAGAGTTTTGGGAGGTCCTTAAATTTCATAATCTCCAAAACTTCACCAAATCTCGGGACCCGTATGTGCCCACGCTTGTTCAGGAGTTCTATGAAGATTATGCCAAGCCCTTCCCAAGAGCAGAAGCAGAGTGCCAATCATGTTAAAACCTCAAGATACTGTAGAGGTTGTTGGTGTGTAAGTCCCATGCGGTTAGACTGAAATTAATGATATCCTAGGTTGCATATTCTAGAGCCGAAGCTACCTGAAAAATCTAATACAACTCTGAACTTTTAAAGGCATCAAAGCATGGTTGGCCCCGTTAATTGGAATTCTAGCCTCCTCGTGGTTAAAAGAGGGGGCAATTATTGACGAGAAAGAGATGAACATACCAGTGCGATTCTGGTTCGGATTAATCAGTAGTAATTTGGTGACTTCCCCGAATGAATTGGTACTTTGACATGCCAAAGCTGGATTGATTGGTTGCATTATGGATCGTAAAGAGCTGAATCTTGGGTCAATCATCGCTGCAAAAATCCTTATCAAGGAAAAATAGAAGCAGACCTCTCTGTCATTTCTAAGCCTCATCACTGTTTTGTGTAAGCAAGCTAGGGTGCCTAGGGATAAGAAGACTGATGTAGAGGTAACTCCATCGGCATCCACCAACGTCCGGCGAATTAAGGTTGAGTTCTTAAGGGATGAAGAGAACAGGTCTAAGAAGAAGCCAACTGACAAAATGTCAATAGCTGATGTTGAGGCCCTCGAGTCTGGTGCTACAGAACTGGCACTAAGGTAGATCTAACTTCTCTTTCCCAACTTTACACTTCTCTATTCATATTCCATGCACTGAGGCACAAATAGAGGCACAGGCCACAGATGACCAACCTCCACTCACTAGGGCCACTATTATTGCATTTGGCCGGTTATCCAAATTAGTTGATCTTCGGGCCACTAGGGTTGAGTCATCTTTGCCTAAACTAGTTGAGGCAGCCATAGCCAAAGCTTTGAGCCTACATGTTGAGGATAAGGCAAAACAGTGAGAGTTGATAGAGGCCCACAAGTTAAGGATGGACAGACTCGAGTAGATGATTGATGACCATGGGAATGAGCTGACCAGCTTGAAAGATAGAATGTTAACGGTTGAGATGGTAGGTGGTGGTAGTGTAGACATATCGGCTTTGAAAGTCGATCTTAATTTGTTGAAGAAGAAGGTGGCAGCCCTCTGGTCCACGGATTTAAGTACTTCCTTGTGTTGCATCTCATTGTATTTTTCATTCTTGTTTATTTTGCTTGATTGGTGTTGAACATTATATGATATTTGATTAGAAGATTTTTTTTATATATACTCTTGTCACTACTTCTTCATTGTAGGTCAATAAGATATGTTGGGTACACATGGTTTTGTACTCATACTATACTTGTTGCACTCTTTTATGGTGCAAATTCAATTTCAAGTATGAGCGCATCCCATGGAGCTATTTGAGTTCCAGCTTGGATTATCTTGGAGTTTGGTGAGTTGTGTGGTTATTCCACAGTCCACATCTCTCTCCATCTCATAATTTATTTTGTTGTTTGTATTCAGACAGGATAAAGTTTATGTTTAGACTTGACATCTTAACTTTAGACATGCATCATTATTTTTAGAAGCTCTTGTACTTATAACACCAAATCTTGGGTGGTATTTTCACTTTTCATATTTAATATTTAGAAGGGAATTATTGTTCAGGATACTCGTTTTACCTATCTTTCACTTCATTTATTATGTTGAATTAGTAATTTATTTGGTTGGCTTACCTATTGGCCAGGAATATAGGTGCCATCATGACTTTTTTTTTTGGGTTGTGACAGACATCTCTTGAATATGAAATAAATCCTTAGTGAAACTCTTTTGAGCCTTGATCCTTTCTTTGGTAACCTTGTAACCTTGACTTATCTTTGTATAAGATAATTCCTTCTTGTTCCCTATCAATCCCTTTTGAGCTTGAAATACTCAGCAGTGGCCAAAAGCTAAGTTGGGCGTGTTAGTAGAAAGATGGGTGTTGTCTCCCATGAAAGAGTAGAAAAAAGGACAAGAATGAAAAAAAGAAAGTGAAGAGTCCTAGAAATGAATAAAAGAAAAAGTTGAAAACAAAAGTGCTTGAAAATTGAGGACCCTCCAAAAATTGTAAGAAATAGCGCAAAGAGAGAAGACACTTGGGATGATAACTCAAAAGCAAAAGAGATGTCAAAAGAAGAAAAATAAAGGACCAAAAGTACCTTTGAGCCTGAAAAGAACATGTAGAGTTTATAGAGGGATGAGTTACTATTATCCATATGTTATCCTTCCTAACCTTAAATCTACATCGTAATCCTAATAAAGTTCTTTGGGATCTTAGTCTAGAAGAAAGTCAAGTGAACTATAATTGAGAATAAGGGCAAGCCTATGGGTTGAAGCTTACATGATATTTCTCATTTGGGAGAGTGAGAGTTGAAGAGATCCTTTGAAAGTAATGTCATATTCTTGTGTTTTCAGGATCATCTATGGTATGAGAGAAAGTAGTGATGCATTTAGGCAGTGATCAGTAGCTACATGAGCCATTGTGAGCATAGTCATGTTTTGATTACTCCTTAGTCATTTCTCGGGGCTTCAAAGTCACGTTAGTAGTTTCTGGAAGTTCGAGAAGGAAGAAAAAGGTGGAAATGTATGTGTTGCTCCCTGTTGCCCTATTTGTAAGCTCTAAAATTAGATGAATTGATGTTTGATTTGCTTGAGGGCAAATAAAGGCTTAAGTTGAGGGTATTGATGAGTCCATATTTTGGACTCGTTTTGGGGTTAGCTTGCAAAAAATATTGTCCTTAGTTTGCTATTATTTCTAAATTCTAATAGATATACATGTGTTATGTCAGGAAAGGGAATTAGATGTGTACAAATGGACAATACTTGGCAAAATCTTAGAAAGGAATCAAAAGTGCAAACAATGGAGAAAAGCAGTATCGCCTACACAATCGACGATCCACCTGACACTCAAAGAGACCGCCTAGAATTGTAGCAACCAAGGCCCTAACTCAATTCAAGAATGTGGTCAGAATCGATATCACAAAACATATTCAGTGCACCACTAAACAGCACAGGAGATCACTTAAAGTTGCAGCACTTAAAGCCCCAAAACTCAGACAAAAAGGTGATGTGATAGGAGCTTCGATGAATTCCAAATTTGAAACAGTGGAATGAAAAGTCATCACATAATATTGCAAAGGAGAAAGCCTTGCGAGATGTAGAGGAAAGTGGTCAAGTGCATATTCGGCGCATGGTTGGAATACTCAGCGATGGTCGGCCTTGACCACCGAATGATATTTCACAGCACAAACTTTCACACATTTGTATGGAGTATATAAGCAATTTAGAAAGAACATTGTACAAATCATATCAGAACACATTCTTCTTCTTAATTTTAGAGAGTGGTATATAGAACTTTCTTCTTAGAGTACAAAGGGAGATAGGGTTTTCAAGTTTTTGGAAAGCAAATTGGAGTAAATTGACTAGTGATAATCAACTGACTTCTAGTACATCTCGTTACCATGACTGCAGTTGTTATGTTTAGTATCAAATCTTTAATTTCTAGCATGTATGGCTAAAACCCTCATGTTGGGGGTGTGCTATTGATATGAATTTTTTATTTATCTATTGGGTCTTTGATATTTTGACTTATTTGCAGTTGATTTGAGTGAATTTATATCCATCCATATGTTTAATCTATAATTTCAAGGTTGCAAACTTGGGGTTTACTTTAAATCTCTAATTGTTGCCTTAGCTAGAATAATTATAGTGTGGAATGATGTAATGACTGGAAAGCTCTTGGGGTTTCAGTAGAAGTCCGCGGCCATGGATTTAATGGCCAAGGTATTAGGGGTTTTGCTGAGACTTTATAAGCCAAGTGTGTCCTCGGCGGTCCGCGTATGATTTCGTATTTGATTCATATGAAACACTCGTTTAACATAGCTTAACATGAGTTACAATCAACCTAGCTTGTCCACTCATTATCAACTAGTTTAGTCAAATATTTAAACCCAGCTGAAGATCGATTCTCATATTTGCACATCTCCAAAATCTTTCCTTATTTGTTGATTAACTATTAATTAGATATTTTGTAGTCTAATTCTTACTTTTAATTATTACAACTTCCCCCCCCCCCTCTCCCCCCCCAACCCAATCCTATAATTACTTAGTCCAATGAGTCACTTCTATCTTAAACTACGATTTCCCATGAGATTTGACCCCAACCTCTCAGTTGGGTTATTATATTGTTGACGAACGCCCCTGCTTCCTTTGCGTAGCCAGGTTGGGCGACATTAGTATCATTAAGGATCGTTCTAAATAATCGTTAACACTCTTCAAATTATGTATGATATCATCACAACATATCTATTTACTATCATGGTGCATTGAAATTTACTTCATTCCTTCGATGAGTCCTTCATGATACTAATATCATTGAGGTTTACTTTGCTTCTTCAATAACACTTTCACAATATATTTTATTTCACTTTCTTAAAAAGTTAAAATTATAGAAAGAGAAAAGAAAAAGAAGATAAACTAATAAAAAAGAAAAAAAATGAAAGAAAGAGATAATAAAAATGTTACCAAATGATATCTCTAATAAGGGATAGTATGGAAAAAATAATAATAAATGAATAAAACATAAAAGAGAATATAAAATAATAAATAAGAAAAAAACAAAAGTAATTCATTTTATTTTATTAAAAAAGTAAAAATATATAGAGAGAGAAGAAAGTTTTAAAAAAAAAAAAAGACGAACTAAAGAAAAGGAAAGAAAGAAAGAATAAAAATATTATCAAATAGTATCTCTAATAAAGGATAAAACAAAAGAAGAATAAATATAATAAAGGAGAAAAGAATTTAAAAGAAAAGAAAATAATGAAATAAAAAAATATATTTTCCTCTAATTTCGAGTTTAATAAATTAATTTCTCTTAATTATTTTTATTTATTTCCTAAAAACGAGTCTAATCTTATATGATACCAATATGATAACAAGATATCAATGTACTATCACAAATAATATTTTTTTTACTAATTTAGAGTTTAATAAATAATTTTTTTAATTTTTTTATTTATTTCTTTAAAAAAAATGTCCAATCCTATATAATATTAAATATATCGATGGAGTATCACAAAAATTGTCTTTTCTACTAATTTAGAGTTTATTAAATAATTTTGTTAATTATTTTTATTTATTTCTTAAAAAAAAGGATAATCCTATATAATGGCAATAGAATATCACAATAATATATTTTCTACTAATTTAGGATTTAATAAATAATTTTTAATTATTTTTTATTTATTTTAAAAAATTTTAATTTTATATAATATCAATTGAGTATCAATATATCGATAAAATAAAAATATTAATTCATAATATTTTTATCTATTAAACACTTTGGTAAGAAAGGTGAGAGGCAAATACACAAAAGGACAAAAGTACTAATTAATAGTAATTTAAAATTGTCTGTTGCACAAGAGGATAAAGGAACATTTTATCTGAAAAGCTACATCTAGTAAAGAGTCCCTTCGCCATAGAAAGGGGTTATTTGGGTTGAATACAAATTATGATATGATAAATTATGATGGGATAAATTATAATTGAATTAATAATGATAGGATAAGTTATATTGAGATTATTTTTTATTGAACATTTGGTTTGTCATATAAATTTTAAACAACAACAACAACAACAACATACCCAGTGAAATCCCACAAGTGGGGTCTGGGGAGGGTAGATTGTAATCATATGATAATTGTTTACAAAAATACCCTTCATTTTATTCTTTTTTTATGTATTTTTTTTATTACCTTTAGTCATTCAATATTCATTTTTAAAAATTAAAAAAATTTTATGTATGCATTTTCGTGATAATACCATTTGCATTTAAAATAAACTTTCTTATTTAATTTAAAAATAGAACTTTCATTTTTAAGTTTGTTAAAGTAAAAAAAGATTTATGAAAATCAAAATATGAAAAACATAAGAAATACAAATTATGTTATATAGTGTAATTTTTTAATAGAAAATTATGAAGAAGTATCATAGAAATAAGGAGTGAAGGTTGTGAATGTTATTATATATTTTATTAAAATAATGTAATGCACATAAATATATAAAGTAAGGTATGAAAAGGGATTTAAAAGGATATCTTTGCCATTTTCCCTTTTTATACTGGGATAAGCTATTCCGAGATTATCTAAGAGGAGGGATAACTTATCACAATACTATTAATATCCTCAAGATAAATTATCCTGGATTTATCAACTAAACAATAATTTAAGAGTCATTATATTTTTATTTCAAGATTATTTTTACTTATCCTTCACATCAAACAACTCATAAATTCTTTTGTCACTTTCGTGGCGGTAGATATATCGGGTAAATAGTTTTGATTTTATGGGTGGTTTGGATAGTTAATTTATAGTGGGCTAAACACGAATAAATTGTATATATAGTAGATATTTGGCATAGTTTTCCCAAGAATTTATTATGTTGAACGAATTGACGTGACACAGACACCTCTCTGTTGATGTACCTACTTCATTCAAAATTCTCTCTTATGAGTATTTAAATAATTATTTTTTTATTCTATTTAATGTAATTGGTATATAATTTTTCCAAAATTATATGACCCGCTTTAATCATAATTTTTTAGTTTTAAATTCATATACTTTAATTATATCTTCATTATTTTGAGCGTCAATAATATTTGTGTATATTTTGGTGCCCACTTCATCGCAAACTCCCTCTTATGAGAATTTAAATAATTATTTTTTTGTTCTACTTTCATGTAATTAGTGTATAATTTTCTTGAAATTATAGAACCCCCTTTAATCATAATTTTTAGTGTTAAATTCATATACTTTAATTATATCTTCATTATTTTGAGTGTCAGTAATATTTGTGTATATGTTGAGTAAAAAATAAACAATCAACGATGAAAAATATTTTAACTAAGGACATATCGATACACTTTTCCACATTAAATTTGCACAAAAATTGAAATAATTTATCACCATACAAAAATATATTATAATTTATTTTGAAACTAGATAAAGTTGGCCCATGCACAGGTCCAACCCGACTAATTTTATTTTGAGATATCTTTAAACTAAATATACCACATCACATAATTATATGATTTCATATATTTGTATAAACTAAATCTAACAACATTTCTTAAATATCAAATAATTTGAAAAATCAATCCAAAAATATTGACATAACAGCCAATTTCATATGGCGTAAAAAAACTCTCTTCAATCAAAAACAAATCTTATTAGATTAAATAACAAATAAAATAGAGAATACTGCACACACTGCACTTGTCGCAATTCACCATCTTGTTTCCATCATTAGAATTCACACTACACACAATTCACTGTCTATGAATCATCAACCCAGTCCATCTTGTGGGATTGCAAGAGGAAGCCATGAGACGGGCTCTTCTCTAATTCTAACTCTAAAACTGTAGCAAATAAAAAATTGAAGTCTCCCAAAATAGGCTATAACAATGTCCCAAACCAGCAACAAGGATTTTCCAATAATTCTCCTTACAACAAAGACGATGATAACAACAATAACATGTCTAATGTAATCTCACAAGTGGAGTATGAGTATTTGAGCAAGATGAAGCAAAGATACTTTTATTAATATTGATGATTGACTGATATATACACAAAGGAAAAAATAGAGGAGTGTGATAGACTCCTATGGTGCAACTAACCAAAAAATTAAGAGAAATAACATATCAAAACAAAAATAGAGGAGTATGATAGACTCCTACAGTGCAACTAACCAAAAAATTTAAGAGAAATAACGTATTAAAACTTCTAAAATAGTGGAACCAAAATAGCAACTTATACAGTAAAATGAAATAGTAACAACAAGGAATAAGCAGTAATTATCAAGTTTCTAATATACCCCCTCAAGCTGGATGGTGTGCAACAATACTGAGCTTGGACAGATGGCGATGAAAGGAAGTTTTTGGAAGCAATTTGTTCAGAGAATCAGCCAACTGGTTAGAACTGGGAATGTACTTTAAGATAAGTTGCTTATCATTAACCTATTGGTGAACATAGTGGAAGTCAACCGCTATATGCTTCATGTGGCTATGAAGATTATTATTCTCACATAAGTAGGTGACCTCAAGGTTGTAACAAAAAATGGTAGGTAGTGTGAATACTTTGACATAGAGTTCCTTGAAAGATTTTCATCCATGTGGTCTCATCAACTGCACCAGCAACAGCTCGGTACTTTGCTTTGATGGACGAGCGAGCAATTTACATTATTTCTTATATGACCAACTAATTGAAGTAAGGCCAAGAAAAATAAATATAACTTGTAGTGGAACTTCAGTCAGTGAGGTTTTCAGCCCAGTCAATATTAAAGAACACAGAGAAATTAAGAATGGAGCTTGGAGCAATTCGAGGTCCATAATTTGCAGTGCTTTGGAGATATCGAATGAGGCGTTTAACACCTTTTCAGTGAGTTTCAAATGAGACATGCATAAATTGAGACAACTTATTCACTGATTAAGAAACATCGGGCCTTGTAAAGGACAAATATTGTAACTTTCCAATGACTTTTTTGTACTCAATGGCATCATGAGATGGAGTACCATCATTTTGCAAAAGACTTTGAGAAGAACTCATGGGCGTGGAAACACCCTTATAGTCTTGCATCAGAAGGTCATAAAGAAGATCCGAGACACAGCTTGAGAGAGAAAGATAGTTTCGCCATCTCGATGAACCTCAACTCCAAGAAAGTAGGATAGAGGGCAAAGATCTTTAAGTGAAAAATGGGAAGCCAAGGAAGAGATAACTTGATTAACCACTAAAGAATTATTCCCAATAAGGATAATATCGTCTACATAGACTAAAAGATATAAAACACCACTAGACTTATGGCAAAAAAATAGAGATGGATCCGAGTGAGACTTAATAAGTCCAAAATAGAAAAGATAGGATGTCAGTCTATGGTGCCAGGTGCGACGCACTTGCTTTAGGCCATAAATAGCCTTACGCAACTGACAAACATATGTGGGATGAGATGTACTCTCAAATCCAAGTGGTTATTTCATAAAAATCTGTTCTTGAAGTGTGCCTTGTAAAAACACATTGTTTATATCCAATTGATGTAAAACTCAATTGTGCCAAACTGCAAGTGAAAGAACAATATGAATGGTTGTAGGCTTGACAACAGGATTGAACATACAGTGATGGTCAAGACCTGGACACTGAGTGAATCCTTTTGCAACCAACCGAGCTTTGTATCTGTCAATTGAATTGCCAACTTTCTTTTTCAACATGTAAATTCACTTACAATCAACAATATATGTATTAGAATTTGGAATAACCAATTACCTGTTGGAAAAAATAATTTTAATATCTCAAAAATATATTTTTCATCTAATATTATTATTTTAATATATTATTATCTATATTTATTATATTAGGTGAGTCTTAATATCCTTTTCGTTATTCCATGAATTATCATTAAAGATAGCCAACTAGATGACTTTTGACCAAAAATTTATTGTCTTCAATTGCCCAAATGTATGATCTTCAATTTATTTTATAATATTCATTCTCATGCTTTTAATTGTTGTTACTGAGACATTAGTAGTCTATCTCTCTTTGGCTACATA
>JAABOM020085377.1:0-30410 GCA_011800125.2 Solanum clarkiae | reverse complement strand
TTCTAAACACATACTGTCCAAATTTTCAGCACAAGCATAACTAGCATATACTTCTTGTCTTTCATGAAGAAACTATATTAAATACACAACTATAATTACTTACCTTTGCCTTCAAGATTCAGCCTTCCTTCAAGAACCCAGAGGGTTGTATTAGTTGCTTTGTAAAGTGAAGTAAAGAGAAGACAAGAGTTTTTTTGGAAAGCTGAAAAATTGTTGCAAGTAAAATGACTTAAGGGGCTACTTTTGAGCCGTTTTAAAGGCTCTTTTGGCCGACCTTCTATTTCCCTTTTGACCACATGTTAGTACACATTAAGAAGCTGGTGATATAACAGCTTGGCCCTCACACTTGGGCCTAAATGGGTCTCAAAGTTGATGGGCCTTGGCTGCCCATTTCCCCAAATTCCTCTTAGTTAGTTTTGGGCCCAAATAGTCAAGTGGGTTGTGATGTACTTGGGCCCTTTTAATATCCTTCTTGGGCGGAAAGGGTAGTCCATTTATGATGCTACAACATAGGCTAAAGTTACACCCTTAACACGGACTTTATTCATAATCGGACTTGGACAAATTCGACGTCAAGCCTCGTCTCCGTTTAGCTAGCAAATTTAAGCTAAGCAAGTAGGTGACTCACCTGCTAGCTTCCTAAGTCCTACAAGCACCTCAATTCTCTTACTTCATTTAAGGCCGTGAGTTCCTCAATTCGACTTAAAACTTATTTATACTCGACCCTCTTCAGCGTTAGATATACATATCACCCTTTAATTGGAGATTCAAGCACTTTTAAAAATGGACTCTAATTTGACCAAACCATATCATGTTTCATTTGCATAGTACTAGTATGGTAAGATGTGGGGTGTTACATGCAAGCTAAGAATAAATAATTCCTCCCTTCTGGCGACAGTCTTCAGAAGTGTAACATGCAAACACTCAAGGCATCAAGATATTTGCTATATCCATGAACAACTAATCTTTTTCAGAAATTAGCTATTGTTGTCTTTCTTATGTTGAAATTGCACAAAACCTGTTGATGGCTCATACAAATTATCTGGTCCATCTTTACCTCCTGATCGTAAAATTGAGCCTATAGTGTAAATGTCCATTTCATTGACTATTTGGGTAGTTACAACGCTAATTCTATTTGAAGAAGCCGCAATATATAGAATGGTTCTCTTAGCGTTATTTGTTTAGGTATTATCACCAATTTTTAGAAAGTTGCACTTCTGATTTATGTAACAGGATGGACCAAGATAATGTATCTTTCATCTGTCAAATGTAAAATGAGAATTTCTGAATCGTGCACTGAGACGTAAAAGCTTGGGTGCTCGTTAACTTCCTCAATCATGATTCTAGGAAAGTAGGAACTTCTAGAAAGTAGGAGGATTAAGCTGAATTTGGTCCTTTCATGAGGTTTATGTATGTGAATTCATCTGAACTTTGTTTTGATCCATTCCATATCATGAGATATCTCAGGTTGAACACTGGTAGAAGCTCTTCCTATATGTCATTCTCTTTCTACCCATTTACAAACATTTGGATCTTCTTGGATCCTGTAGGGAGAGCTTCCCTTGGATTTAGTTCTGCCCTGCCCATTTTCAGACATTTGGCAATAACTTGTTGCATTTTTGGCGTCTGTAGCAATGAAAAGAAAAGTTTATGCATCTTTCACATTGTCATTGTTCTTGTTGTTCTGTTCGCAGATCTTGTTTAGCAGCATGAACATTAGGTTAAAAGTGAAATGATTAAACGTTGTTCAAGGAATTCCCAGATGTCTAATCTCTCAAGATATTTATCATTATTGTCTCATAAACTGTATGATCACTACTCTATCTTGATAATAGTTTCCACCTGGATAAGGAGGGCCTCATCCCTGAGGTGGATTTGCCCCACTATTATAACCTCCACCCGGTGCCCCACGATCTTGATAATAGTTTCCACCTGGAGGATACCGATTCGATCCTCCAGAACCATGAGGCCTTCCATACTGATGATGACCAGCCCCAGCAGATATTGCAGGTTGGGAACTTTGATGATCAAATCCACCCCAATGCTGGGAATGACTAAGCTGTTGGATAGGAGGGAGGCGTGAATGTTGCTGTGCGTACTGCAGCTTCTATCTTTTGGTCATTTCTTCATTTTGCCTCTGCTATTGCCTCTTTTTCTTAGTCTGGAACTCATGTGATGATTCATACTTCGGTAGGCTATCTAATACAGTACAGAAACAAGTTGTTAGCTTAAAAGATACATATGCATACATATCATATTATGTCTCAGTATATGCATATTCTTTTGGCTGTGTTTAGCAAGTTCTTTTGGCTATCAATTTGATTCAATTTCGAAAATAACTTCTCTACCTCCACGTGTTTTGTATGTGCATTGAGTCAAAGTACCATAGACGAGTCTGTCATTTCGCCAAAAGATATTGTTGGTAAGGTTTTAGGAAAAGAGCACTCTGGAAGGGTTAGATGCATGGGATTAGGAGTTGTTCCGAATAAAGTTTTTAAACAAGATAGATCTCGTTTTGGTGGTGCAAATGCTTCAAGTAGTGAAGGCTCATGTTCATCTCAATGCCAAGAGAACCACAATCAAATGTGAATGCTCATATTCAAATGATGAATGCTTTCAAGGCATATATGATAATGAAAGAAAGGATGATATCAGAACAATTTGCGGGGCTTTTTACTTCCTTCGACAGATTCTCCCACAACGGTAAGTAAAGTTCTTACAGTTCTTTCATTTATTTTGTATGTTGCTTTTCTTTTCTTTTTTTCGATTCAATTTTGGCTAATATGTATTAATTTATGTCAAAAAATCACACTTTTGACATATTACTTAAGTAATTTTATGTTTTATTTATTTGTGCAGCCAAGTGATGCTGCTAGCGAACCATTTTCGCCTATGAACGCAAGAAGATCATGCAATGATAGTAATTCCGTCCATGACAAACGTTGATTACATTATCGTCGTCTTCGTTAACTAAATTTTTGTTGTTGAAATATATGTTAAATGTTGGACTGAATTTTTTGTTTGAATTTACTGTTTGAATCTATTGATATTGTTATTTAATGTTACAACTTGATCGTTTAGCGACAAATGATACATTATGTAATATTTTTGTGATTTGCAATAGGTTAATTAAAGAATATATATTTCTTAACTTTGAGATAGTTTTTTGAATATTTGATTATGATTTATAGCTTCATTAGTGATTTTGTAAACAATATATGAATAAAAAAATATTTAATAAACTGGGGGCTATAATTTGAGAGTTGTTGAATAAAAGCTAAAATCAACTTGCGGAGGTCAACTGATGCAAATTAACCCTCGCTAATTGATATTGGTAGTCAAAGAAAAACTGTCGCAAATTGATTGTGTCAACTCTTATTATGGGTGTTTTGGCAACTGCTGAAATACTACAATGCGGGGCTTTAAATCCTCCACAAACTTTAAAATTAATCCCCGCTATTCAATTGTTTTTGTAGTGACTCAAGAAATTATCAATCAACATCCCTCTGATTGAAGCTCTAAAGAAGATGTTGGGTTATGCAAGATACATGAAAGACTTTGTTACAAAGAAGCAGACGATAAGTCAAGAGCTTTCTAAAGATCTCCAACATTGCAGTGCTATCACTACCAAGTCCTTGGTTCAAAAGCGTGAAGACCCAGGCGCTTTCACGGTACCATGCACTATTGGAGAGGTAGAATTTGCTAGAGCACTTTGTGATTTGGATGCTAGCATCAACTTAATGCCATTGGCAATCTTCAAGAAACTCGCACTCTAGTTGACATGGAGAAAGGGCTACTCACATTCAAATTTGGTGAAGAAGAGGTCGTGTTCGATGTTTGTCAATAAGCAAGGAAGGACTGTGATCTGAGGGTGGTTTCAGTTATAGAGACTGTTGATGATGATGATGAGTCAGTGGTACCACTTGAGCTACGATTGGGTGTTGACACTTTAGAGGCAGTTTTGATGAACTTTAACTGTGATGGTATTCCAGATTATGAGGAGACAGTAAATGCTCTAGGGGTTTCATTCGGTCCTAGACGCCAAACGAAGTTGGAGCTAGATTTGTAGAATCGGGAAATGCTACCCACAAAGCCCTCTATAGAAGTGCTACCAGTGTTAGAATTGAAATCACTTCCATCACATTTGAAGTATACATTCTTGGGATGAAACAATACTTTGCCGATCATCATAGCTGTGGATTTGAATGATGAACAAGCAGATGCCCTGTAACAGTGCTCAAACAATTCAAAAGGGCTGTTGGATGGACTATTGCAGATATTATTGGTATTCTTCTAGGGATTTGTACTCACAAACTTCAGTTAGTCAAGTACTATAAGCCAAGCATCGAACATCAAAGGCGTTTGAATCCTCATATGCAAGAGGTGGTTCGCAAGGATATTATCAAGTGGTTAGATGCAGGATTAATTTACTCGATTGCCGATAGTGAATGGGTAAGCCTAGTACAGGTGTTCCGAAATAAAGGGGGTATCACAGTGGTGCCTAATGCTAAAAATGAATTGATTCCTATGAGGCCAGTCACCGGATGGAGGGTGTGTATGGACTACAAAAAGCTCAATGCCTCAACAGAAAAGGATCACTTTGCTATGCTATTCATAGATCAGATGCTCGACAGACTTGTAGAGAAAGGATGGTATTGTTTCCTTGATGGGTATTCTGGTTATAATCAGATCATCATTGCCTTAAAGGATCAAGAGAAAACCCCTTTTACATGTCCATATGGGCCTTCACATTTAAGTGGATGTCATTTGGGTTGTATAATACTCCAGCAATTGTCTAAAGGTGCATGATGTCTATTTCTTGGATATGGTGGAGAGTACTATTGAGGTCTTCATGGATGATTTTGGCATAGTTGGACACTCATTTGAGGATTGCTTGGCATACCTGCATGATATGTTGCAAAGATGTGTAGACAGTCATCTGGTGCTAACCTGGGAAAAGTGTCATTTCATGGTTAAAGAAGGTATTGTGTTGGGACATAGAATATCTGGTAAAGGCATTGAGATCGACATGGCTAAAGTTGAAGTAATTGAGAAGCTTCCACCACCCATCTCAGTCAAGAGCGTTAGGATTTTTTTGGGTCATGCAGGATTTTATAGAAGCTTCATAAAAAACTTCTCTAAAATTACATACCAATTGTACAAATTGTTAGAGAAAGATGCTAAGTTCGTACTTGACAATGGATGCATGCAAGCCTTTGAAGAGTTGAAAAAGAGATTGATCTCAGTACAGATTATTGTAGCTACTGATTGGTCCAAGCCATTTGAACTCATGTGTGATGTAAGTGGGGTTGCTCTAGGCGTGGTATTGGGATATCGTAAGAAGAAAATCTTACATCCCATATATTACACCAATGAAGCCCTGAATACGACTCAAAAGAATTACACTGTCACAGAGCAAGAGTTGCTTGCGGTGGTCTTCGCATTCGAAAAGTTCCGATCATATTTGTTGGAAGCTAAAGTAGTAGTGCATACAGAGCACTCAGCATTTAAGTATTTAATGGCCAAAAAGAATGCGAAGCCAAGGTTGATAAGAGGGGTGCTCCTTTTACAAGAGTTCAACTTTGATGTTATTGATAAAAAGAGCCAGAAAATCAAGTTGCAGACTATCTATCCAGATTAGAAGATGGGGCAATGATGCAATTTGATGATGGTCTTGAGATAAATGACTCGTTTCCTGATGAAAGAGTGTTGGCAGCATCACATGATCTCGTACCTTGATTTGCAGACTATGCAAACTATGATGGGTAGGCATCATAGTGGGATTTGAACAGCCCATAAGATTCTATAATGCGAGTATTATTAACCCACAATCCACTAAGATGCTCATGACTATGCCAAAGCTTTTGAAAGGTGCCAAAGAGAAGGCAGAGTTACGGGCAAGCATGAGCTCCCTCTGAATCCTACTTTGGTGATTGAGTTGTTTGATGTGTGGGGTATAGATTTCATGGACCATTTGTTAGCTCGCATGGGAACAAGTACATCTTGGTAACTGTGGATTATGTGACCAAGTAGGTTGAGGCCATAGCGCTACCTAACAATGAGGGTAAATGTGTTACAACATTCCTCAAAAGAAACATCTTCTCTAGATTTGGTACTCCTCGGGCTATCATCAGTGATAGAGGTTCTCACTTTTGTTACAGACTCTTTAAATCTCTTCTTGAAAAGTATGGAGTGAAACATAGAGTGACGACACCTTATCACCCTCAAACAAGTGGGAAGGTAGAAGTGTCGAACAGGGAAATCAAGCAGATCTTATCCAAAACGGTAAATGCAAATCAGACAGATTGGTCAAGAAAGTTTGATGACGTACTTTGGGCATACCAGACTACATTTAAAACCCCTATCGGCATGTCCCCATACCAAATTGTCTTTGGGAAAGCATGTCATTTGCCAGTAGAACTTGAACATAAAGCCATGTGGGCATTAAAGAAGTTGAATCTTGATTGGAATAATGCTGCACAGTCAAGGTTGAGCCAACTTAATGAGTGTGATGAATTTCGACTAAAAGCATATGAGAGCTCGGCATTGTACAAACAATAGATTAAATTTCAACATGACTGTCGGATAGAAAACCATCAGTTTGTACTAGGGGACTTGGTGTTGCTTTGCAATTCAAGATTGAGATTGTTCCTTGGAAAGCTTAAATCCAGATGGACGGGGCCCTTCCGAGTAGCACGTGTCTTTAGTCATGGGGTCATTGAGTTGGAGAGACAATATAGAGGAACTTTCAAAGTCAATGGTCAAAGCGTCAAACTTACATGGGAGACATGGAGGAGATCAAGACAGTGGAAGAGTGGGACCATGAAGAGATATGAGGAATTGAACCTTATATGTCGTGCTGCGATAATAAATCAGGCGCTGCTTAGGAGGCAACCTAAGGTATGACCCCTTGTATTTATTTTGATTTTTATATTATACATTGAGAACAACGTACATTTCTTTCGATGGGGTGTGGGTAGCTATTGAAATGCCCAAAAATGTGCTTTGGAATGCCCATAATCGTAATTTCCATATATCTCAAAATTCGTGCATGATATCGAAAATTCGACTTTATATTCTCGATCAGGGAAAAAACTGAATGGAACATGGGTATAACCTGAACATGGCCGTGACGCGCTAGGGGCACGGAGCAGTGTTATTTGTTCCTTTGAGTTGGGTCCGCATCGCGGCCTAGACATGAACTAGTACAAAAATTTCATTAGTTTTTCTTATGCACTCTAGGGCATTGAGGTTATAGCCTCATGCCCACTAAAATGTAAAATCGCCTATACTTAGCCATATTTCAACTCTATATCACTAAAAACCCTCACAAAAACCTCTTCAAGACTTAACCAATTATCTCTTACCAAATTCAAGGATTTCAAGCTTAACTTTGGAACTCAAGGATTCACTTCAAGCTCTAAGTTTCCTTCAAGCTTATCTCAAGAAAACCCAAGTTTGAGGCATGTGGGTTTCATCCATTGAAAAATTGCATGATTTCAAGTTGTATTACTTATGAATATCTTTTATTATGAAATATGAGCATGAATTATGCTAGGGTTTTATCAAAGTATTGTTGATTATGCATGAGTATCTATTTTAAGCTTACACTATGAGTTGATCTTTGTCTATTGAGACTAAGCATATTTTGAGCTACGAAACTATGATCTATTATGATTTTTGATGATGGATTTCAAGGTACCCTACATGAGGGTTTTACATTTTGGTGGGTTGATTTGCATTACATTTTCTCATCTTATTTCACTCTTGAATTGTATGATTTTGAACAAGTATCATGAACCCACCATGTGTTTGATAAAATGTCAAGTTAAGAATTCTCAAGTTATTGATGTTCTCTTTCATGATTTACAAATCAAGTGACTATATGATGATTAAAGGCTTTCAAGTATGTATTGAATTCATGAAAATTATCTATGATTTTACAAGTTACAAGCTAAACCCTATTTCATGTTTTTCCTCTTGTGAGTCATTCATGTTACAGCAAGAGTTCATGTATGATTATGATCTACTCTCATGTTCAAGTTAGTCTTACTACTAGAGGTCAAGCATGTTTGAAGAGCTACTCATGTCATGTTTTCATTTTCTTACAAGTTAAGATTATTTCAAGTATTCTGTGGGATTTGACTTAGCACAAATTGAGGCTTAAGATGAGGGCTCAACTCAAGGGGCCCTTATATAAAGTCTTTTGTCTCTAAACTATGTGCCACCATAGAATTATGATTATTACCCTTGCTATACTATTGGATCCATCTAGTCATATTATCATATTTGGTTTGCCTTGGCAAGTAGACTATACCTAGCCGAGGGGTTTCATGCCCGTTCCACCTTACCGAGGTGGTGTTATGCCTTGGATTCCAAGTTGTAGCTACTCAGTCTATGTTGGTTGAGGTAGCTTTCCATACATGTGTATGCTATATATATATGTATAGTGCAAGATGAACGATTTACAAGTATGTTTTATTATGAACATTGATCATGCATGCCATAGTGAGATTATATATTTATTACTTATGATGATGCATTTTGACTATATTACCTTATGTCTTTTTGCATTGCATCCCGTGTACTTAGTACATTCAAATGTACTAACACATACTCTATGCTTACATGATATTATCATGTAGGGACCTGAGTACCTTTTGATCATCCTCCACGTGTCTAGTTGATGCTTCAGAGATAAGCTTTGGTGATTCCTCAAGTCCAAGGACACTATCTACTTTACTCTTGCTATTTGGAGACTTATTTGTGTTGAACACTTGTTAATATGAGGGTGAGCTTGGAGAGTATCTTGGCCCCTGCTCCATTCCATGTTAGAGGTGTTGTTGGATATTATGTTGTACTTATGTTATGAGGTTTACTCTTTATATTTTTATGAATATAAAGATTTTTCTTGGTCCCGCTTCCCTTTTTATTATGTCTCTTGTTGTTGTTTACTTTGCTTCCGCGACTAAGGATGTGTAATTGATATGCTAAGAGACTTGTTTGGGTCCCCTTCAAGTTCCCATTCACTATGTCACATCTAGGCCCTAGGCTTAGGTCGTGACAACTATGGACTATGGTAAAGTCTGAGTAGCTTTTAGTCCATACCTACCTTAAATTTTTATCCCGAGGTCTTCTTGCATGTGTTCTTGTTCCTCGTGGATATTTAATTTTTGTTAAACCAACATGTGTAGGATATCTTAGATAATATTAGTAGTATATAGTAGTTGAACTTATGGCATGTATCTTCTTTTTGATGTTTTATGAAATGTTTTGAAAATTGGTACCCATCAAAATTTTGAGTAGTTGTTATATTGCATCCTTGCATGTTTGAACGATTTGACAATATTTGTTCTGATTAAGTGAGAGAAATTTGATGCATGAAGCATGATCTATGAGTTTTATTGGCTATATATGCAATGTCATGTGTGTGTGAGTTGATTTTGTTATGTTGTTGCATTATGTGCTTATTCAGAATTCTTTGAATTAGTCCACTTTGATCTTAAATGACCAACTAAATGAGAAATTCATCTCTTGCTCCAAATATTTGAGTCTTACATGTACTGCTTCTTCCTTAACACCTGATTAGCCTAGCCTTGTTTAGTGAAATACCTTTGAGATTGGCTCTGGTCTATCCTTGAACATTGTGAACCTTGATTGAGGCAAAAAGTATAAGTTGAGGGTGGCTACCAAAAGTGGCCTTGGCCTGGGGAATAGACATTGTGCATTTTGATATAGGATAAAATCCTAAGTTGAGGGTCGCTAGTATAAGGGTAAAATAGCAAAAATGAGGTGGTGAGTTGGAAATAGAAAGAAAAAGATGAAAATCATGTACCAGGTGAAAGAAAAATAAAAAGATTTCATAGATCGAGTAAAAAAAATAAAATGATGTGTGAAAAATAGGGCGAGAGCTGAAAATGTGAAGCAAATACTCGGAAAAGCTTGAATGTGAAGAGGAAAGGGAGAATAAGGTAGAAATGATTGAGTGTCAAGGTGAAAGTGTTAAAAAGTGTGGTTCAAGGTTAACCTTTAGTTATTAATTGTCCAAAATGTCATACCAAAGCCCCATGAGCCTACATTACAAGCTTATAAAATTAAAAAATGATCCTAAACCAATTAGTCAAAAGTCCGAGTCATGAGTATATGGGCAAACCTATGGTATTGGTCATCATGTATGAATGTCATTTGTGGGAGTGAGTATGCTTGTATAGTCCCTTGGTTAAATTCTGTAATATTCATTGAGTGTTAAAATGGACTTTTTTCTTGTGAGGGCATTTGCATTGCGTTGTCAACATTTTACTTGTTCAGTGATTGTGGATTGTTGATATTCCTTTGCTTGTCATAGTTGTGTTGTCAAATGAATAAATATGGTTTGGTTTGCTAAATAGCTACATTATCTTATTTTTAAAAAGCTGATATAGGTACCTGCGTTGGATTTGAGTAACGTATATGCCATTGGGTTGATTGTTATGTGTTGTTTTATTATCTATTTAGATTGAGTCATTGCTTGAGGACTAGAAACAATTCTAAGTTGACGATGTTGATGTGCTGTCAAAATACAGAACATTTTATGCCTAAAACCTAGGATTTTGTGTGTTCTCAATGCGACTTTTATGGTTTTTATGTGTTTTTGTGCTTGTTTTTGTAGAAAATACAGGTTGGCTCATTTTTTGGAAAAATTATAGATTTTTGCTGATTTCAGGACCTAGGAGGCCCTCTACGAGTCGTAGCTCAGTCTATGACCCATAGAGGTGGCCTTGTAGGAACTTATAATGTTCAAAAGAGAAGTCTGAGAATTTGAAATTCATCTTTATGAGCCCTAAGTACGAGTCGTAGTCCTTTCTATGGGTTATAAATAGAGGCATCATAGAAAGTTCCAGTGTTGATCAAGATTGGACCAAGAAATGAAAATGTGGACTACGAGAAGGCCGCACGAGTTATTGACCAGACTACGACTCGTAGAGGTGTACCATAGTAGTGAAGTCCAAAATGTGATGTTGACCACGAAAGCCCAATTACGGCTCGTAGGGCACAGTACGAGTCGTAACTGTGAGTCGTAGCAGATGCCAACTAATGTTTCCAATTAATTTAGAGACTCATTTATAAATGCTATAAATAGTATATTATAGGTTTTTAATAGGAGTTTTTTCCACATATTAGGAGTTTTACACACAGATTTCAGAGAGCACAAATATTAAAGAGTAGATTCTTAGGGTTTATCTTTAGAGACTCAAATTTGGATATTAGATTCACTTGTGGATTCACTTCATCTTTCAAGCTTGTGATTCTAAATACGAAGTGGGTTTTATTATTCTTCAATCTTCTTAGGTAAGAAATTTACTATGTCTTCTTCATTCATTGTTGATTTATTTGCCCAAGTCATGAGTGGCTAAACCTACAACTTGGAGTTGTGGAAACCATGAGAACCTAACTTAGAAAACGTGGATTATTTGCACTTCTTGAATTGGGTATTTGCATGTATTAGTCATTTCCCTTCATTTTGCATGTTTTTTAATGGGGGTCAATATTAGACCCTGCATAGTGTCATAATCCGGATTTAGGTAGTAATAAATAGGAAAGTGGTATGGTTAACATGATTCGATGATGTGTTCTCGTCTAATTAACTAAACTCGACGAAGGAGAGGTTGACTGAGACATTAGGTAATGGTTACTATTGATGATCACTTTGACCTTGAAATAGAGGCGTATCTTGAGCGTTCCTCACACCACATCAAAAGACCCCCTAGATGTACCACTTGAAAGCATCGTACTTCCTGAGAAAATGATGCTCGAATAGTCCACACTTCGATCTCATTGGATAGCTATCATACATAATTAAAGTGGCTTTATTTCTCACCAAGCAATATACCTTCTTCCACAGACTAGTTTAGGTATTAGAAGCAACACAATTATAATCATTCGTGCTATCTACCTACTCCAAGAAGATGTAGTAAAAGTTCTAATTATAGTGAACACAATGTTATCCTTTGCCCATACTAAGCAAACCTCATTTGACAAACTTAACAACTATAATCTCATAATTATTACGCTGATAATGCAGTCATTCCTCTAACCACACTATGCCACATTTATGAATTACCCCCAAATATCTAATAGACTAGGAAAGTACCACCCTCAATACTATAAGGGTAACCAAAAATAATATGGTGTTAATAAAGTCTTCCAATCAGTTTCACCTTCTGATACCTTATCCTTAACATACCTCATTGGACCTCAACAAAACTCAAATCTCTTCGAATCATAGGGCAGTCTAAGGCTGACCACACGTTCATCCATTAAGTACATTACCTCTTTCTCAGAGCTGGATCATGTTCCAAACCACACAATGACATTCTCCTATTCTCACACAAAACACCAAGCATGAGTTCCCACCACTAAAGAATTGCCTACTTTGGTAGATACATGCACAGGCAAAGGCATCTGGTCACACAATATTAAGAAACCCAGCAACAACCATACATGACATGAATTGAAAGAACAAGAGTGAATTTCCTAACAGTCTCTGTATCCTCTCAAGGATAAGTAGCGTGCGTTCTCCGTACCGATCCTTGTGACTCTACTCGAAAGGGCTTGTACACATGTGAGACCTATGAATCGGGATTTGATACCAAATTTTTAAGACCCAAAATCCAAGTGTGATGGCACTTACCTAACCCACCAAGGCAAGTTAGCTATCACGACCCAAGCCTAGGGCCTAGTCGTGACACGGCACATAGGGAACCCAAGGGATTCCATGCAAGCCTCTTAGCATGTCATTACACGTCCTTGGTCGCGGAAGAAATAAAACATAAGAAGAAGTAGTATATCGAGATAAACAGGACTGACGGGTAACTTTATAACATCAACATCAAGAGTCAAAAGAAGTCAAAGCTCATAGCATAGATACATAATATGTCCAACAACACCTCTACTATATAAGATAAGAGCGGGGGCCGAGATAAAGCAACCGAGCTCACCCTCATACTCAATACATAAGTCAAAGAGAGAAAGTCTTAATACATAACAAGAGATTATAAGTAACGTCCCCGGAATGGATGACTCACCAATAAGCTTGACCGAAGTCGTACTAGCCACGTGGAGGAGGATACTCAAGTGGGACTCCGATTCCTACATAGTGATATCATGTAGGCATAGAGTATGCATTAGTATATTTGAATGTACTAAGTATGTAGGATGCAATGCAACAATAGATAGGCATCATAATCAAAATTCTTAATTATGTAATAGATGAGCATATGGCAATATGACATGAATGGAAGATTCTTGAATTAAATCATACTTTCATAGAACATAACATATGTGAAGGGAGTGACCATTTCTTTGTGCAATCCAAGGCCTATCACCCGCTTGGAGAGGCGCATGAGGTTCGAATCCCTTTATGAGGTTGTCGAGGTACAAACCTCCCAACGGGTTGATAGGTACAAACCCCAACATAGTTGATTGAGTAAAATCCCCCTAACAAGGTTGATGGGTAAAACCTCCCAACATAGTTGATGGATAGTCGCACACTACCACCTATGGTGACTGGAGTACAAACCCCCGATAGGTTATCAAGGTACAAACCCCTTGACATGGTTACCCGGCGCACAACCCCCGAGTATGGCATAGTCACAAGCCAACACTATATAGAATAATATCATTTATACATTCATCCCTCTTATCGTCATCTAGTCATCATATACATATATATATATATATATATATATATTTCATCATCATCCTTTCATTATTTCATCATCATCCTATCATCATTTTATCATCGTAGAGCCATTATATACATACATATATTTCATTATCATTCCATCATTATTCTATCATCATTTCAACATCGTATAGTCATTTAATCCATAAGAAAGCATTGGGCCTTCAACTCCTCAATAAACCATAACTGGACATTTTATAAAACACTTAGAGGGTGTGTAGTGCTAGTGTAAAATTATGCAATTCAAGAGTGAAATCATGCTAGAAAATTCAATGTAAAACCTTCAATAGATACTTGGTAACACCCTCAAGCAATATGTATCAAAATCCTTCATCAAATCTTACAATAAATCTTAGATTCATAGCCCAAAACATGGTAAAACAGTCACAATTTCATAAATCACAATTTCACAATTTTCATAATATGTAAAACCCATGAGTAAATCAATTTTGAATCATTCAATTTTGAGGAAAAAGAAGCTTGGGCATCATGGGGGAAGGAACCTATGAAATAAACCCACATACCTTAGCTTTGGAGATGAACTTGATGAAGATTGGAGATGGAGACTTGAAACTCGATTGCAATCCTTAAGATCCGAAAAGGGTTTTGAGTCTTGAGTTTAGGAGTAAAATATTTGGCTAAGTGTTTGAATGAGTATTGGGGAATGTTTAGAATGATATGAGGATGAAAAATGGCTAAGTATTGGCATTTTCATGTTTAGGAACACTTAAGCCCAAGACTTATAAGTCTTGGACCAAAGTCAAAACATGACCAAAAATAATAAGTTCTGCCAATGGCACTAAAAGCTCTCTGGAAATTGCATTTTGAAAATTTTGAATTTTGATACGGTTGCTCTAAAATCGGGATTAGACTTATTTCCCACTTAATTTGACCCCCTGAATAAGAATATGAAGTCGAATTTTCGATATCATGCATGAATATTTAGATATATAGAAATTATGATTTCGGACACTTTCGAAGCACATTTTCGGGCACTTTTTGGGGTCGTTTCATTAGCCCAAACCTGAACAACCCAATATGATAACAAAAGCAGAAGATAAATAGTCTACTATAAATAAACATAAAGAAAATTGACTACAATCATCCAGAACTGGTGTCACATGTACGCCTCTAATAATAAGAATACTCAATTGATAATAAAGTCTTAATGTCTCATCCTCGAATAGAGCATATCATAATATAGAATGCTTGAATGTCTGCTTAATAGACATGCAACCACCTCTCAAGGGATCCTGAACCTCGATCATGTGACTAGAAAAATCTATCAAAAGAGGTCGGGATCACAACCTATAAAATGTAGCGAGTGAGCACCAAACAACATGGTATTCAGCAAATAGAAACTAATATAAAGTAAAGTAATGAAGAATGCAAGTACTCAGATCTACCCAACCACATACCATCAAGATACACACCTATACTCAGAAAAGTTCTAGCACTACAACAATATACATATAAAAGCATATATTATAGAAAGGTATTTCGGAATATTCAACAGATTTCCAGAGTCAAGCAGTACAGTAGTTTTTTGGCAATACAAGCAATCACAAATTCCGCATAGTCTACTCTTCTCATGTACATAGCTCAACTTAACAACTCATATCACGATCATTCAGTAGTACAATTTCAATAATAGGTAAGGCTCAAAGCATTCAACACATCACACATATTACCTATAATAGCTTCAGGAAAAGTATAATGAAAAATGGAATGAATGCAATGAAATATCAACAATGCGATGCAATGTCAAGTAATCATGATGCACGTTTGTCCTACAATATACATCCACTAACTATGTCATAACGGAACCTATAGGGGTCTCATATGGACCATGTATCAGCCAAAGCCATTTTCTTTTGGTATTTACTTTCATAAGTATAATAATATGCAAGGTGTCCACATGAATCATTTTTTCATACTTCATCAATTATTTCATTATCTTTCAATATTTGTGTCACCCACAACACATTATGTAATAATCACAACATAACATAGTTCTACTCTTTCAATTACCTTTAATAATCATAGCTTAGGACAATTCATCCATTATTTCATTGTCTTTTAACATTTGTGTCATCCACAACACATCACGTAATAATCACAACATAACATAGTTCTACTCTTTCAATTACCTTTATTCATCATAGCTTAGGACAAATCATCATTTGATTTCTTACTTCTTAAGCAATTAGTTTTATTATTTTCACAACATCTAAGCATGCACATTTAGCTCAACATTTCACATAAGAGATTTAGTAGATAGTCCCATGTAATGTTATTCAAAGTTCAACAATCAGAACATCATCAATACTTTCATATTATCAACAATGGCATCCTAAACTCATTTCACAATATTATCTCACAAGTCTAAATCAATAACAATGGACATCATCTCATAATTCAAGTCATACATGGCATCATTTCCTCCTTCCCATTACCCAAATCATACCCATTCGAATAGTTCACTAATCCCCAAGTGTCATAAGCATTCACAATCCCATAATAATTTCACAAGTCAAGGAATCACAATATTTACAATTACCCAATCCAAAATCCCATGATAAAAGCCAATAATAGTATACTTTTATCTTATTTCATGCAACAAATCACCCAAAAACATTGGCGACAATAGTATACTTCTATCCTATTTCATGTCACAAATCACCCAAAAAATTCACACAAGACAATACAAGGTTTAATCATACTTAACAAAAGGTTAGAAGTCCACTTGCCTTAGTAGAAGTCTCAAATCAAGTCAAATATGTGGCTTTTCCCCTTCTACAATACTCCAAATCACCACAATTTAGTCAAATACATCATCACAATCATATTAGGAAACTAATGACAGTAAAATCAAGCAATTCAAGTGAAAAGGAAAAAATGGTTCAAAAATCTCATACCAAAAAATGTTCCCGAAATCTCAAAATTTTTACATGAAGATGATCCTCAAGTAATAAAGAGTATAATGGTGAAAACTGCTTCGAAAAAGGAGTTAAAATGAGTTCACAATCACCATTTTCGTATTCAAAATATATATCCAAGAAAACCCTAATTTTTTCAATCAAAATCCCCAATTTTCATGTTAAAATTTCAAATTAATCAATGAGAATCAAAGAAATATATTAGAAACTAGTTGCCCAATAGTCTTGCCTTGAAAAATTTTGAAAATTCTCTCAAATACTGAGCTTGAAATATTGAAAATAGAGAAAAATATTAAAAACCATCTTTTTAAAATAATACACTATTTCAAGTATACTAGTGTTACACGAACAAGGATCATTACCCGCAAATGCAGAGGCCAGACCAATCCAATACTTTGCAAACGTGGAGTGTCTATGCATGAACGTGGAGAAGGAAACAACATAACTCCGTGAATGCGAAGAACACCTCGATGAATGCGGAGATCAAGAAATGTTATACTCCGCGAATGCATAGGGCAACCTCGCGAACACGGAGTACAAACATAACTGCACTAGATTATAGTCAAAACTAGCAATTTCGCTTATGGAACAGACCTTCAGTGTCCATTCAGAACTGTAACGACCACAAAAAGTTCTCAAAAATGTGCCTCGAAAGTGCCTAGAATCGTAATTTTCATATATCTGAAAATTCGTCAATCAAAAATCCGACTACATATTCTTATTTAGGGGGTCATTTTGAGTAAAAAAATTGATCTAACCCTGATTTTAAAGTAATCGTATAAAAATTCAAAATTTTCAAAATGCAATTTCCAGTGAGCTTTTCACGCCTCTGGCATGACGCGCCAAGGGAACGCACTAGTGTTTTTTTTAAATCCAGTTTTGACTTCAGTCCAAGACTTTTAAGTCTTGGACCTAAGTGCTCCCAAACGTGAAAATGCCTATACTTAACCATTTTTCACCATCATATTATTCTAAACATTCCCCAATACTTATTCAAACACTTAGCCAATATTTTATCTCCTAAACTCAAGTCTCAAAACTCTCTCCGGATCTAAGGATTTCCTCTCAAGCTTCAAGTCTCCATCTCCAATCTTCATCAAGTTCATCTCCAAAGCTAAGGTATGTGGGGTTTTTTCATGGATTCCTTTCACCCATGATAATCAAGCTCTCTTTACTTAAAATTGCATGATTTAAAGTTGATTTATTCATGGGTCTTATCTATTATGAAAATCACAGCATACTATGTTGGGATTATGAAATTGTGATTGTTTTACTATGTTTGGAGCTACAAATCTAAGGTCTATGGTAATGATTAATGAAGGATCTTGATGTATAGTGTTTGAAGGTGTTACCAAGTATCTATTGATGATCTTTACATTGATTTTTCTAGCATTATTTCACCCTTGAATTTCATGATTTTACACTAGCACCTCATACCCTCTAATGTTTGATAAAATGTCTGGTTATGGTTTCTTAAGGGATTGAAGGTCTAATGCATGTCGATGAGTTGAATGATTATATGATGATGATATGATGATGAAATGAATGTATGTATACGAGGACTATATGATGATGAAGTGAGTGTATGTATATGGTAGTCTCTATATAGTGTTGGAATGTGATCATACCCTACTCGGGAGTTGTACGCCGAGTAACCTTATCAAGGGGTTCGTACCTTGATAACCTATTGGGGGGTTTGTTCTCCGGCACCACGGGTGGTAGGATACGACTATCCATCAACCTGTTGGGGGTTTGTACCCATCAACCTATCGGGGGGTTTGTACTCCGGCACCATAGGTGGTAGGGTATGATGATCCACCAACCTATCGAGGGGGTTTGTACTCCGACACCACGGGTGGTAGGGTGCGATGATCCACCAATCTATTGATAGGGTTTTTACCTCAATCACCAAGGGTGGTAGGGTGTGACGATCCATCAATAGTTTAATAGTCTCTTCTTACACATATGTTATGTTCTATATAAGCATGTTTTACTTCAACTATCATTCATACACGTCATATTGTTAGTATGTTATTCATTGCTTATGATTATGCATTTTGCCTATGTTGTCTATCTCTTGTTGCATTGCATCCTACATACTTAGTACATTCAAACATACTAACGCATACTCTATGCCTACATGATGTCACCATGTAGGAACTGGAGCTCCGCTTGATCATTCTCCTCCTCCACATGGCTAGTTCGATTGTCCTTCAAACTTGTTAGTGAGTCCTCCATTTTGAGGACGTTGCTTATGATCTCTTGTTGTGTATTAAGTCTGTCATTTTTTTGGTTATGTATTGACTATGAGGATGAGCCCGATTGCTTGTCTTGGCCCCCGCTTTTATCAATGTAGTAGAGGTGTTGGTGGACATGATATGTATCTGTGTTATGAGTCTTGACTCTATTGTTTCTTGATGTTATGATATAAAAGTTTATTCTTAGTCTCAATTCCCTTATTTATGCTTATTTCTCATTGTCATTTCAATTGCTTCCGCGACCAAGGATGTTTAATGATATGCCATGAGGCTTGTTTTGGGTTCCTTCGGATTCCCCATTCACCGGTCACGTATAGGCCCTAGGTCAGGAGCATGACAACAACCCGATAAACACAAATTAAAATGGAACCCTATTAGAAATGACATTACGAACTCAATGGAATTGTCGAAATTCGAGTTTGAGGCCTCATCGACCCGAAACCCAATAATACTCAACAAGACTAGTTAAAACTCAAAATATTCAAACTGCCCTTGAAAAATCTAAAAATTACTACAAGATCATTTCTACCGTTAGTTTCACCAATCAAAACGATTGAAACTTTCAGAATTTCAATTTGAGCTTCTGAACTCCAAATGTTAACCAAAGTCAAACTATAATCCAAACTGCAGTTTTGGGCCTAAAATCTCTGTTTTAACTCCAAACTCAATTTCGCAGGTTCTCCTAGACCAGATTCTACATTCTAAAGCTAGTGGAAGCGATTGAATTGCTTTCTAACACTTGAATCTCAAGATGACCACAAAACTCGAAATTTCAAACTTTAAACCTTTAAAAACTTTCTTTAGCAAAAGCGAACTTTTTACAAGTTTTTCTAAATATGACTTTTAGACTCGACCATAAATGACTTAAGGCAATTTTTGGGAATGAAAAAATGATAGTTTTGTCAAAAATATCAAAAATGACCTTCAAGGTCATTACAGTCATATTAGGTATTGTCCATCATGTATGAAGTGAGAAATGTAAGAATTTTGGATCGTGACTCACCCATATATGGCCCGACCCGACTCTGATCTGATATGAATTTTTTCAATCATTTTTTGTTTCTCTGATAAGGATATAAGGTAAAGGAGTTACCTTGATTCATATTAAGGAGGGAACAATTACAAATGTAACTAATTATTTAGAAAATTTCTTTTTAAGTTGGGATCTGTCGTTTAAAGGAAAACCAAAAAGACAGACGAAAGAAAGAATAATAAGAAGAAAAGGATCTCTTCTTTTAGATTCACATCCAAAACTGATATTTAGTTTGTGAAAAATATACTATGTTTCCAAGAGAGGAAAAGTTGATTTGGGGAAATTTTCAAATCTTGGGAAATTAAACACTTTCACTATAAAATATAAGGTACATATTTCATCAATTTTACTCCGATTATCTTGAAATATTGATGTCTGAGCAATGTTAAATTTGTAGGCTATTGAATCATTATTAAAGAATGGTTGTAGAATATATAACTGCCAAGGATCTTAATTTTTAGACATACTTTTATTTCTACGACTTCGATTACACCTTATGTATTGTATCCTATAAGGTCTTGTGGTAGATAGTATCAATTTCTTATCGATTAAAAAGTCAACGAGTCAAAATTATTATATACTTATATCATGTTGTAGACCAACATACAAAGATAATCCCCAGACCTAGAACTCAGTGAAAATATTCTTAATATCGATCAAGAAAAAATAATATGAATAGCAGAAGAGGAGAACTCAAGAATTTTCAACTGATTAGTATTGTTTTCTAGTAACTAAGTTCCATATTGGTGGTTCATTATTAAATTGTTCTTATTTTCTATTTTTAAATATTTAATTAAGGTACAAAGAAATATGTTGACAACAACATTGCTTATGCAACAAATTAACACAATAACATTATTTGTAACCTTTATACTATACCCCCTTAAACAATGTTATTACGGAATAATATTAACTTTTATTTCATGTTCTCATTTTTCTTCAAGAATCTTATATTATGACTATGTTTGTGAACACCTTTTTTTGAAGTACTTTGTTTATGAAATTATGAAATGAAATGCACCTAAATAATGCAGGGGTGACTCAACAGTGTTAGAAAAAAGGAAAATGCCTTAGGCCCCAAATTTGAGAGACCTCAATTTTTATGTTAGTACTAAGTAAGTACTATTTATAGTAAATATTATTTATTCTATATAAAAAAATTATTAGAACAAATTTGGCACTTCTGGAGTATGATTATAAAATAAATTGAAAAGAATTACTGAATAAAATCAATTATAATTTTTTTTAAAAATAATTTTGCATCTCAAAGAAATAAAAGAATAAAATTCATAAGAAAATATATTAATTTACTTTTTAAGTTTATCCCTCCATTCGATTTTCGCCTTAGGCCACTAATGTACTTGAGTCGCTCTTGAAATAATATAGAGTGGGTATATTCTCGCTATTGATTTTTCTCTGATGTTCCTGCTTCGTCAGCTTCCTCACACTTCCTTTGCTTTCTCTACTTGTTCAACTTCTTCAATTGATTTCAGGTAAGAGCGCTTTCATATTTATCATAAAAATTTGTCGAGAAAAGACATAACCCCCTCCCCTCCAAACTTGGCAATAAAACTTACTTTAGCACCTAAACTACACAGGTGTTAACTACCCCCCTTAACAACTCACAAGTAAATTTAGTTCCACCCTAATAATACAAGACCAGTCTCACAAGGGAGAGTGCACTGCACATACGCCTCGTCAACGCCATATCAATGTCATGTCATTGTCACATCACTGCCACGTCAAAACTACATAAAAATGTAATTAAATTTACTTTTTAATTTTTATTTTGTTTATTAATCTTCTTCAGTGCCACGTCAGCACCAACCTTTTCACATGTGTTTGTTCTCCATTGGGATCTGAGGTAAAAATATATTTCTTCTCTGATGGAACTTGGTAGTTGACGAATTTTTTTTTAATTTTGTTTTTTAATCTTCTTCTTTGAATTTTTTTTAGATAAAATAAATAGAGTAAAATTATTGATGACAATTGGAGAAAATTAGTGAACTTCACTCTATTGATATAAACTAGTGCAATTTTTCTTGAAGATTAAATGATTTGAGGTTAAAATGTTAACAAGGGAAATGTTCATGAAAATGCACCGGAGAATTTTCTCAAAAGAAACTGATGATCTGTCACGACCCAAGCTTAGGGCCTAGACGTGACAGGGCGAATGAGGAACCCGAAGGAATCCCAAACAAGCCTCTTATCTTATCATTATACATCACTGGTCACAGAAGCATTTAAATGATATACAAAAGTAGAAATAGGGCAATGGGACTAAGGGGAAAGCTTGCATAACATCATAGTTAAGAGACAAAAGAGTCAAAGCTCATACCATAGGGACATAGCATGTCCAACAACACCTCTACTACATAGATAGAGCGGGGGCCAAGACAAAGCAATTGGGCTCATCCTCATAGCTAAAGTAAACAATAAAGAAGAGTGTATCAATACATCACAAGAAGAACTCAGACTAAGGTCTCCGAAGTGGAAGACTCACCAACTAGCTTAAGTAGTACTAGACTAACCACGTAGAGAAAGAGGATGATCAACTTGTGCACCGGTTCCTTCATGGTGATATCATGTAGGCAAGAGTATGTGTTAGTACGTTTGAATGTACTAAGTATGTAGGATGCAATGCAACAAGAGATAAGTAACATAATCGGTATGCATAATTTAAGAAATTAACTAACATATAACAAGATGACATGCATGAGTGATGCTTGTAGTAAAGCCATGCTTCATATATTATAATACAAGTGTGAAAATAGACCATATTATGGTAGATAGTTGCACCTTACCACCTATGGTGATTGAGGTACAAATCCCTTAACAGGTTACCAAGGTACAAATCCCTTAATAGGTTGGAGGATGGTCAAACCTTTCCTCCCATAGTGCCAAGGTACAAACCCCTTGATAGTTTAGAGGATGGTCACACCTTACCTTCTATGGTGATTGAGGCATACCCCACAATTGGCTATGCTCAATTTAACACTATATAGAGAAATACCATTCATGGGTCATCTGGAAACAGTCGCTTTATGTTTTTAAACAAAGGGGTTAGGCTGCGTACATCCGACCCCCCCACCCTGCAATGAGCGGGAGTCTTTTGAGACACTGGGGTATGTTGTTGTTGTTGTTATTGTATAGAGAAATACCATATACATATATTCCTTCTATCATCATCATAACATCATACACATACTCTTCTTTCATCATCATAACATTATTCATAACATAAGACATGCATTAAGCCTTCAATTCCTCAAGAAACCATAACCAGACATTTTATCAAACATTTGCGGGTGTGCAGTGCTAGTATAAAACCAAAATCCATTGTAAAATCATCAATCAACAGCTTGCAACACCCTCAAGCAATATACATCAAAACTCCTTCTCAAATCTTACAATAGACCAAGATTTATAGCTCAAAACAGTCACAAAATCATATAGCATTAACATAGTCTACAGTAATTTTCATAATAAGATAGATCGAATTGTAAATCATCTTTAAATCATGCAAATTAGAGTAAAAGGAAGCTTGGGTATCATGGGTGAAAGGAACCCATGAAAGAAACTCACATACCATAGCTTTGGAGATGAACTTGATGAAGATCGGAGATGAAGACTTGAAGCTTGAGAGGATATCCTTAGATTTGGAGAGGGTTTTGAGACTTGAGTTTAGGAGTAAAATATTGGCTAAGTGCTTGAAAGAGTATTGGGAGATGTTTAGAATGATGTGAGGGTGAAAAATGGCTAAGTATAGGTATTTTCACGTTTGGGAATACTAAGGCCCAAGACATAAAAGTCTTGAACCGAAATCAAAACTGACAGAATTTTAACACTAGTACGCGCCCTTGGCACGTCGCACCAGGGGCACGGAAAGCTCTTTGAATTTTACATTTTTGGAATTTTGAATTTTGATACGATTGCTCTAAAATTGGGGTTAGACCCTTTTCCCCCTAATTTTGACCCCCTGAACAAGAATATGAAGTCAGATGTTCGATATCACGCATAGATTTTGAGATATATGGAAATTACGATTCTTATCACTTTAGAGGCACATTTTCCGACACTGTTTTTTGGGTCGTTACAATATCTCTCCCTTGGGAATATTCGTCCCCGAAGGTCAAAGAGACATATATGAGAGACACAAACATGACAATTTCAGCCCACATTAAAATGCAACAATGCACTTAAACATCATTCTAAAATTTCATCGTATGTGTAAAATCATCATGAACTTAGTCATTTTAAACATGAACATATGCAATGATATGAGGGTTCAACTTAAGATGTGAGATCATATAAAGGACATAGATCAATACTTTAGGCTTGAGTGGAGTGAATGTACAACCTTGCATAATGTTCAATCTCATATGTGGTCTTAACCAATAGAAAGTGAGTCGATTTTGTCATCCTATCAACCACCACCCAAATGGAATCAAACCTTTTCTAGTCTTGGGAAACCCAACCACAAAATCCTTATTTATCTCTACCCACTTTCAAGTAGAAATCTCAAATTCTTGGGTAAGGCCACCCTACCTTTGATGTTCGACTTTGATTTATTGATACGTATAACAACAGGAAACGAATTTGGCAATGTCCTTCTTCATGCCTCCCCACCAATACATATCCCTCAAGTCTCTATACATTTTAGTGGAACCAGGTTGGATAGAATAAGAAGAGGTATGAGTCTTATCAAGGATCCTTTCTATCAAACCATCAACACACGACACACAACATACCTTGGTACCTAAGGGCACCATCTCCCCCTTGGGAGAAAACCTCTACCTTGCCCTCTTTCACCAAGGCCTTTAATTCTAACAAAGAGGGATCAAGATCTTGTTTTGCCATCACCTCATCAACCAAAGAAGACTTAGAACCATTGACAACAACAACATCATCACTACCAACCTCCTCTAATCTAACCCCCAACCTAGCCAACTGATGTACTTCCCTAGCCATCTCCTTCTCACTACCATCAACATGAGCTAGACTACCCATGGACACCCTACTCAAGGCATCCACCACCACATTTGTCTTACTCGGATGATAATGCACACTCATATCATAGTCTTTAAGAAGTTCTAACTATCTCCTTTGCTTCAAGTTGAGATCTTTTAGGGTGAAGTCATATTGGAGGCTCTTATGATCGGCGAACACATCAACATGCACCCCATACAAGTAATGACGTCAAATCTTTAAAGCAAACACAACATCGACTAACTCGAGATCGTGGGTAGGGTAGTTCCTTTTATGTACTTTGAGTTGTATAGAAGCATAAGCTATGACCTTACCACTTTTCATCAACACACAACCCAAACCAACCCGAGAAGCATCACAATACACCACAAATCCTTTAAGCCCATCTGGGAGTGATAATATAGGAGCGAACATAAGCCAGTCTTTCAATGTTTGGAAACTCCTTTCACATTCATCGGACCACAAAACTTGGCGTTCTTTTAAGTCAATTTTGTCATAGGAAAAGCAGTAGAAGAGAACCCGTACATAAACCTCCGATAATAGCCCGCTAAGCCCAAGAAACTCCTAATATCCGATGGGGTCAATGGTCTAGGCCAATTTCTAATCACATCGGTCTTCTTTGGATCCACCTTAATACCATCCCCCGACACCATATAACCTAGGAAGGCAACCTCCTTCAACCAAAATTCACACTTTTCATACTTAGCATACAATTTCTCGTCCCTCAATCTTTGTAATACAACCCTTAAATGGGCCCTATGCTCCTCATCATCACGAGAATAAATCAAAATATCATTAATGAAGACCACAACAAAAGAATCAAGGTAGGGTTTAAAGACCCTATTCATAAGGTCCATGAAGATGGCCGGTGCATTGGTCAACCCAGAAGACATCACTACAAAGTCATAGTGCCAATACCTAGTCCGGAAGGCTGTCCTGCGAATATCACACTCCCTCACTTTCACTTGGTGATACCCGGACCGAAGATCAATCTTAGAGAAATGGCTAGCCCCTTACAATTGGTCAAACAAGTCATCAATCCTTGCAAGAAGATACCTATTCTTGATGGTGACCCTATATAGTTGCCGGTAGTCAATACACATCCTAAGGGACTCATCCTTCTATTTCACAAACAACACTTGAGCATCCTAAGGTGATTATCTAGGTTTAATAAATCTCTTCTCCAACAAGTCCCTTAACTGCTCCTTCAACTCCTTCAACTCCATCGGGGCCATACGATAAGGGGAAATAGAAATGCGTTGAGTATCGGGGAGGAGGTACATGCCAAAATCTATTTCCCTTTCGGGAGGAACATCGGGAAGGTCATTTGGAAAGACATCAAACTCATTTACAACCGAAATGGACTCTATGGGAAGGACTTTAGACTCCACATCACTAACCCTCACAAGATGATAAAGACACCCCTTAGAGATATACTTATGGGCTTTAATGCAAGAGATGAATCTAGCCTTGGCCACCACATCTTGACTTTCCCCACTCAAGGACGGGTTCATTTGAAAATTGTAATTTGACCCTACGGGTACTACAATTAATAGAAGCATAGTATGCATGCAACCAATCCATCCCAAAAATAATATCAAAATCAACCGTGTCTAACTCAACAAGATCACAAGGCAAGATTTTATGCAAAATGCAAATAGGACAACTTCTATAAACTTTTCTAGCAATAATGGATTCCCCAATAGGAGTAGACACCTCGTATGACTCATGCAAAACCTCGGGGTCAACATGGAACTTTTGAGAAACAAAGGGGGTAACAAAAGAAAGAGTGGAACCCGGATCAATCAATGCATACACATCAAAGTCAAAGATTTTCAACATACCGATGACGACATCGGGGACTTCATCAACCCCTTGCCTCCCATGCAAAGCATAAAATCGATTGTGCCTTGGGGAACCATCTTGTTGGCCACCTCTCCCAAATTAACCGCATAGCACCTTGTGGACGAACTTCTTTGCCCTTGTTGAGATCTCGGGGGCAATCCACCTTTTTGTGATCCACTTCCCTACAACTAAAGCATGCATTAGTATCTCTCAAGCATGGGCCCTATGGCTCTTACCACACTTAGGACACACCTCATTAGGAACCACAATGCCAATACCTTGGGGCCTTGGGAAGTCATTGGCAAATCCCCTATTAGAAGCATGAGAGGACCCTTGGCCTTAGTGGATCTGGACAACCTTTTGGAACTTACCCTCGAAACGAGCCCTCTTGGCCTCATGACCTCTCCTCTTCCTCAACTTCTCCCCTTCCATTTGCTCGGCAAAGGTCATCAAACATGACAAGTCCATGTCACTAATCAACATGGCGGACCGGCACTCTTCACTAACCAAGTCAAACACACCCATCACAAATTTGTTCATCCTAGATCTCGAGTCGACCACTAAATGTGGAGCATACTTTGAAAGCTGGGTGAACTTGAGGGCATACTCCCTCACACTCATAGACCCTTGTCTCAAATTCATAAATTTCACCAACTTAGCTTCCCTAAGTTCAAGGGGGATAAACCGATTAAGGAAGGTCACCTTGAACTCCTCCCAAAGTACCACATAATCTACTCCCTTTTCTTCCTTCCATTGGTTATACCATATTTGGGTTATCCCTTTGAGTTGATAGGTCACTAACTCCGCCTTATAAACCAGCCTCACACCCACGATGGGAAAAATTTTGTAGACCTTATCAATGAACTCTTGGGGGTCATCACTCATCTTTGACCCATAGAATTTTAGGAGATTCATTCTCATGAAGTCTCTTACCCGAGAGGCCGGTGTAGGAGCAGGAGGGGATTGGGGCCCTTGGTTGGCTTGATTAGTCACCACTTGTGCAAGCAAGGTAAGAGCATCCCTAATCTCTCCATTGGCCAGTTGATCCTCGAGTGTGTGGGCGCGTCTTCCCCTCATGTTAGGCATATCTAGCATAGCAAATAACAATCGTTAGGGGAAAGCTTACTTCAACTCTATAGCACGACTTAGAACATGAAGAAGGAAAACAATTCCTAAAACATCTCATAGCCTCCTACTCATAGTTGTGGTACACAACACAGCCATGAATAAGACTCTAATCAACGCGGTGTGTTGGACTCCGAGGATCTAACAACCTAGTGCTCTGATACCACCTTTGCCACAACCTAAGCCTAGGGCCTAGACAAGACACGACTAATGAGGAACCCGAAGGAACACCAAACAAGTCTCTTGTCTTATCATTACACATCATTGATTGCGGAAGCATTTAAATGATATACGAAAGTAGAAATATGGCAGTGGGAATAAGGGGAAAGTTTGCATAACATCATAGTCAAGAGACAAAAGAGTCAAAGCTCATATCATAGGTACATAGCATATCCAACAACACCTCTACTACATAGATAGAGCGGGCCCAAGACAAAGTAACCGATCTCTCCCTCATAGCTAAAGTAAACAATGAAGAAGAATGTTGCAATACATTATAAGAGGAACTCAGACTAAGGTCCCCGAAGTGGAGGACTCACCAACTAGCTTGAGTAGTACTGGACTAATCATACGGAGAAGGAGGATGATAAAATTGTGCACTGGTTCCTACATGGTGATATCATGTAGGCAAGAGTATGCATAACTACGTTTGAATGTACTAAGTATGTAGGATGCAATGCAACAAGTGATAAGTGACATAATCGGTATGCATAATTTAAGAAATTTACATACATATAACAAGATGACATGCATGAGTGATGTTTGTAGTAAAGGAATGCTTCATATATTATAATACAAGTGTGAAAATGGACCATGCTATGGTGGATTGTTGCACCCTACCACCCATGGTTATTGAGATACAAACCCCTCAATAGGTTACCAAGGCACAAACCCCTTGATAGGTTGGAGGATGGTCACACCCTACCTCCCATGGTGCCAAGGTACAAACCCCTTGATAGGTTAGAGGATGGTCACACACTACCTCCCATGGTGATTGAGGCATACCCCTCAATTATTGCCTATAGTCAATTCAACACTATATAGAGAAATACCATCTACATACTTTCCTTCTATTATCATCATAACATCATTCATAACATAAGACATACATTGAGCTTTCAATTCCTAAAGAAACCATAACCAGACATTTTATCAAACACTTGGCGGGTGTGCAGTGCTAGTGTAAAACCATGCAATTAAAGAGTGAAATTATGCAAGAAATTCCATTGTAAAACCATCAATCAATACCTTGCACACCCTCAAACAATATACATCAAAACTCCTTCTCAAATCTTATAGTAAATCTAAGATTTATAGCTCAAAACATAGAAAAACAGTCACAAATTCATATAGCTTTAACATAGAGTGCAGTGATTTTCATAGTAAGATAGACTCAATTGTAAATCATCTTTAAATCATGCAAATTAGAGTAAAAGGAAGCTTGAGTATCATAGGTGAAAGGAACCCATGAAAAAAAAAACCCACATACCTTAGCTTTGGAGATGAACTTGATGAAGATTGGAGATGGAGACTTGAAGCTTTAAAGGATATCCTTAGGTCCAGAGAGGGTTTTGAGACTTAAGTTTAGGAGAAAAATATTAGCTAAGTGCTTGAATGAGTATTGGGGGATATTTAGAATGATATGAGAGTGCATAATGGCTAAGTATAGGTATTTTCATGTTTGGGAACACTTAGGCCCAAGACTTAAAAGTCTTGGACCGAAGTCAAAACTGGCAGAATTTTAACACTAGTGCGTGCCCTTGGTACGTCGTGCCAGGGGCGCGAAAAATTCTCTGGAATTTGCATTTTAGGAATATCGAATTTTGATACGGTTGCTCTAAAATCGGGGTTAGACCCTTTTTCCCCTAATTTTGACCCCCTGAACAAGAATATGAAGTCGAATTTTTTGATATCATGCACAGATTTTGAGATATATGAAAATTACAATTTCGGGCACTTTCGAGGCATATTTTCGAACACTTTTTTTTGGGATCGTTACATGATCGATAGATTATTAGTGAAGATTTATGATAATCAAAGAGAAAGAAGACATTAATGGAGATGTGGGTAGTGTGTCCATGGAAGAAGAAAGAAGGGAAGAAAAAAATCAAAATTTGTCATTGTTGAAGAAAATTAACTTTATTTTTCGGTTGGGTGGTGTTGGGTGGGGTAGTGGGAGGCGAAGAAGGAGAAGTGGCGTAGGGTGTTAGGTGGGTGGGGTATTTTGAAGAAAAAAGGGGATGGAGGGCTTCAAAGAAGATGGAGAAAGAGGTGAAGTTGGGGGTTGCATGAGTTTTTAATTTTTTTTAATTATATATATATACACACATATATGCGCCTTTATTTTTCTTATTTGTCACGTCAGATTTTTGGATGGAACTAAATTCACTTATGGGTTGTTAAGAGGGGCATTTAAATGTCCGTGTAGTTTAGGTGCTAAAAGAAGTTTCACTGTCAAGTTCTTTTTTTTTTTTGGGGGGGGGGGGGGGGGGGGGGGG
>JAABOM020085367.1:0-30415 GCA_011800125.2 Solanum clarkiae | reverse complement strand
TTAACCTATTAATATCAGGCACACATAATCTGTTTTGACAGTAAAGTGCTCCATTTTGTGTAAGGTCAAAGCCTTTTGTCATACCCTAACTCACTTTTTCCTTCAGCTGTCGTAAAATAGGATCCCCGAACTGTTTTTCTTTCACCTCTATTACCAATAAAGACTCCATAGCATTATGCACAATAACTCCTTCCTTTGGAATTTCAAGAAGGCGAACTCCCAAATTGGCTAGCTGACGTAGATCTTTAGCTATCCCCTAACTTATCACAGCTGGATCATTAGTATTCATAATTGTCTTATGTCTCAGAGCATCAACTACCACATTTGCCTTCCCTGGATGGTATAATATGTCAATGTCGTAATCCTTTATTAGCTGCCATCTCCGTTGTCTCAAGTTTAGATCATTCTGCTTAAAGATGTACTGCAGGATCTTATGATCAGTAAATGTGTCAACATGGACCCATACAAATAGTAGCGTCATATTTTCAAAGTAAATACAACTGCTTCTAGCTCAAGATCGTGAGTTGTGCAGTTTTTCTCATGGGGTCGTAGCTATCTGGATGCATAAGCAATTACCCTACCATTCTTTGTCAAGGGGGTCATATTGAGGGGAAAATAGGTCTAACCCTGATTTTGGATCAAACAAATCGTAATTTCATTTTTCAAAGAACCAATTTCAGTGAGTACTGTACATTACTGGCGCGATGCGCCATAAAGTTTTTTCTGTTCTATTTTTTTAATCTCGATCTAGGGCTTTTGGGTCTTGAGACTAAGTGTTCCCATGTGTGAAAATACCTATACTTAGCCATGTTTCACCCTCATATCATTCAATACATTCGTCAATATTCACCCAAATACTTAGATAATATTTCATCTCAAAATTCAAGTGTCCAAAACTCATTCGGATCCTAAGGATTTCATTCAAGCTTCAAGTCTCCATTAAAATATTCATCAAGGAATTCTCCAAAGCTAAAGTATGTGGATTTCAACCATTGGGTCCTTTCACCCATATTGCCGAAGCTTCTTTTTTACCTAAATTGCATGATTTAAAGTTGATTTACTCATGGGTCTTATTTAATATAAATTTCACTGCACACTATATTGGGGTATCATGAAATTGTGATTGTTTTAGCATGTTTTTAGCTATGAATCTAAGATCTATTGTGAGATTTGATAAAGGGTTTTAATGTATATTGCTAGAGGGTGTTACCAAGTATCTATTGATGGTTATGTATTGAAATTTCTAGCATGATTCCACTCTTGAATTGCATGATTTTACAGCACTACACACTCATCAAGTGTTTGGTAAAATGTCCGGCAATGATTTCTCGAGGAATTGAAGGCCCAATACATGTCTTATGAGTTTAATGGCTATATGATGATGAAAGGAATGTAAGTATATGGTATTATCTCTATAGTGTTTGGGATTGACCAAGCCTCACTCGGGAGGTTGTAGGCCCGGGTAACCTTGTTGAGGGGTTCGTACCTCGATCGCCTCGCTTGAAAGGTGGTAGGCCTGTGGTACATTGTTAAGGGGTTTATACCTCGATCACTTCATTCAGGAGTTGGTAGACCTATGCAACCATGTCAAGGGGTTGTACCTTGATAACCTTGTTGAGGGGTTTGTACTGCATCAACCATGTTGGGGGGGTTGTGCCTCATCAACTTTGTTGAGGGGTTTGTACCTCATTCGCCTCTCCAAGGGGGTAGTAGGCCTTGGATATTCACTAATAATGATCTCTCCTTACACATGTATTATGTTATATATAAGCATGATTTTACTTCAAGAATCACTCTTATATGCCATATTGCTACATACTTATTCATTATGTTATGTATTTTGTTTATGGTAGTTATCACTTGTTGAATTGCTTCCTACATACTTAGTATATTCAAATATACTAATTCATATTCTATGCCTACATGATGTCACCATGTAGGGATTGGAGTCCCATTTGATCCTCCTCCTCCATGAGGTTAGTACGATCTATCTCAAGCTACTTGGTGAGTACTCCATTTCGGGGACAATGGCTAAACACTTGTGTTATGCATTAAGACTCTGTTTCTTTGATGTATGTTGACTATGAGGGTGAGCCCGGTTGCTTGTCTTGGCGCCCACTAAGTATCTATCCAGTACATGTGTTGTTGGACATGATGTGTAGCTACGCTATGAGCCTTTACTCTCTTGTCTCTTGATTTTTATATTATCAAAGTTCTTCCTTAGCCCCTTTGCGCTTATTTCCATTCTTTCAATGCTTTTTAATTGCTTCGGTGACCAAAGATGTGTAATGATATACTAACAGGCTTGTTTGGGGTTCCTTTGGGTTCCCCTTTTGCAGGTCACGACTAAGCCCTAGGTCTAGGTCGTAACAAAGATGGTATCAGAGCACTAGGTTGTTAGGTCCACGACATCCAACACTCTGCGTCGATTAGAGTCTTATTCATGGTTGTGAAGAATGCCATGACTATGAATAGGAGGCTATGACACATTCTAGGAAATGATTCACTTCTTAATGGTCTATGTCGTGCGATAGAGTTAGGTCTCCTAGGGCTTATTGCTAATCCCTAACCGTTATATTTCAAGATATGTCTCAAGCTACTCAAGACGATGATATCCAATGCAGAGGTTCTCAATGCTCTATGGGTATTGGCTAAAGCGGTGACAAAATTGACGGCTCGACTCAATCAACATGTGTGTGCTCCTAAGACTTCAAATGGTAATAAAAGGGGTAGTGAGGCTAAATGGGCCCATTTTGAAGGAAAGTTCCAAAATCTCAAAGATAGAGGTGATGTTATATGTCCACCATATGGTAAGGTTCATATAGGACCATGTTTGAGGGACAACAATGCTTGTTTCGCTTGTCGTAAAGTGGGACATAAGAGGAAGGACTACCCTCATAAACGCAATAAGAGTAAATGAGGTAATGGTGGGATGACTAAAGTGTCAAAGGTGTGGAAAAAAACCATGGTGTCCTATGCTTGAGGAAGGAAAATGCCTGTTATTGATGTAGTTAAGAGGGTCACAAGCTAGTTGATTGTCCATATGCTCGGAGGAGGTGTACGGGTGGTCGACCTTTAGATAAAGGTGGTCATGTTGATCAACAGGCTCAGGAGGGGATGAGGTTCCCGATGTTATTACCGCTATGTCAAAGTTTCCTTTGAATTTATTGTGCATACATTAATGGGTCCGGTGTGCCACTACTTCTTTCATTATTCTTTTTGGTTTCTAGCGGGCTTCTTCTGTGTCTCGAGTTGTTATGTGAACCTTTGGTGTCTACCCTTTTGTTGAGTATATTGTTTCTAGAAAGTTCATAGGTATTGTTTTGTGTTCGTATTGCATTAGGTCGTTCCTTGTGGCATGTTGGCGTTGAGGTGGAGGTTTGGATGTCACAGTAGGGATGGATTAGTCGCATGCATATTATGTCTCTACGGATAGTAGAACCCGTAGAGTTAGATTCCAAGTCCCTACTAAACCTGTCTTTGAGTGGGGAAATTGTCTAGTGGTAGCAAAAGAGGTAGATCCACTTCTTGTACTATGGCACACTTGATCTCTAAGGGTTACATTCATCATATTGTGAGAGTTTGGGATATTGAACCTAAGTTATTTTTATCAGGGTATTTTGGTGGTATATAAGTCCTTTGTGTCCTTATCAGCATTCTTGATTTTGAAATAGTGTCTTTCGATTGGCTAGTGCACCGGTTATGTCTATACGTCTGATGAATAGGATCTTTAAATCTTGCCTTGTTATGTTTTTTATGGTCCTTGGTGGTGATATGTTGGTATGTCTCCAAGAGTGAGGAGAAGCATGTGAGTTATTTGAGGGCAGTACAATAAAGTTTAAGGAAGTAAGTTGGGTGCTAAATAGGATAAATGGGAGTTTTGGGTTATAATGGGTTGCTTCCAAGGTCATGTGGTTCAAGATGATGGCATTATGGTGGACCCTAATAAACTAAAGGTGATTACAGATTAGTCTAGACTGTTGATCCCATCGATATTAGGGGTTTCTTGGACTTAGCGGGTATTACCGGAGGTTTCTGGATAGGTTTTCTTCTATTGCATCTCCTATGACTTAGTTGACCCCAAGTAAGGCTAATTTGAGTGGAATGATAAGTGTGAATAGAGTTTCTAAAGCCATGAAGGTTAAGCTTGTGTCTGCTCGTATCATGGCTCTACCGGAAGAGTTGGAAGGGTTGTTGTGTATTGTTATGCCTCAAGAGTTGGTTGGGTGGTGTTTGGATGATAAATGGTATGGTGATAGCCTATTTTTCTGGACAACTTAAGATGCTTGAAAAGAATTATTCTACCATGATCTTGAATTGACCGTCGTGTCATTTGCTTCGAAATTTGGCATCATTGTTGGTGTGGGATGCTTGTTGATGTGTTTATCGATCATAAGAGTCTCCAATATGTGCTCATTTAAATGATATTAATTTGAAGCAAAGAAGGTGGTTAGAAATTCTTAAGGATTATGGTAAAAGTGTGCATTATCATCCCGATAAGGCTAATGTGGTGGCCGATGCTTTGAGTAGGGTGTTTATGGGTATCCTAGCTCTTGTTGATGATGGTGGCAAAGGGATGGCTAGGGAGGTCCATCGGGGAGATAGGTTGGAAGAGGTTGATAATGGCGGTGTTGTTGTTCTTGATGGTTCTATATTTCCATTGGTTGAGGAGGTCAAAGCTAAGCAAGATCTTGACCCCGCTTTGTTGGAACTGAAGGCATTGATAATGGGTGTTAAAGTAGAGGTTTTCTCCCGGGGGAGATGGTACCTTTAGATACCAAGGTAGGTTATGTGTTCCTTTTGTTGATGGCTTGAGAGAAAAAATTCTTGATGAGGCTCATGGTTCTTCCTATTCTATTCACCCTGGTTCTACTAAGATGCATAGAGATTTGAAAGAGGTGTATCGTGGGGAGGTATGAAGAGGGACATCGCCAAATTTGTATCCGATTTTTATAGTTGCCAAATAGTCAAAGCCGAACATCAAAGGCTAGGTTTCCTAACCCAAGACATAGAGATTCCTACTTGGAAATGGGAAGAAATTAATATGGATATTGTGGTTGGGTTGCCAAAGACTAGAAAGGGTTTTGATTCCAGTTGGGTTGTGGTGGATAGAATGACAAAATTGGCTCACTTTCTACCAGTTAAGACCATATATGAAGCTGAACATTATGCTATGTTGTACATTCATAACTAGGTGAGGTTGCATGGAGTTCCTTTGTCCATCATATCAGATAATGGTTCTCAATTTACTTCACATTTTTGGAGTTCCTTTCAAAGAGGTCTTGGTACAAAAGCTAAGCTTAGTATGACCTTTCAGCCTCAAATGGATGGCCAGGACAAAAGAACTATTCAAACTCTTGAGGATATGCGTAGGGCTTGTGTATTGGAGTTGAGGGGTAGTTAAGATGATCATCTTCCATTGATTGAGTTTGCATATAACAATAGCTATTTTTCAAGCCTTAGTATGGCTACTTTTGAGGCCCTCTAGGGTAGGCGTTGTAGATCACCGATTGAGTCTTCTGAGGTAGGAGAGGTGGCTTTGACAAGTTCGGATCTGGTTAAAGAGGCCTTTGAGAAGGTTAGGATGATTAGAGAAAGGTTGAAAACAGGCAAAAGTCATAAAAAAAACTATGCTGATGTGAGGAGGAGAGACCTTGAATTTAAATTTGGTGATAAAATAGGTATATTTGAAGGTTTCACCCATGAAGGGTATGGTTTGTTTTGGTGAGAAGGGTAAGTTAAGCCCAAGAGATATGGGTACTTATTAGGTGATGAGGAGGATTGGCAAGGTAGCTTATGAGTTGGAGTTGCCTGGTGTAATGGATTTGGTTCATCCAGTGTTTCATGTATCCATGTTGAGGAAATGTGTTGGTGATCCTAATGTTATTGTCCCGTTGGATGTTTTGGGTGTTGTTGAGGATAACTTGACTTATGAAGAGGCTCCGGTTCATATTTTGGATAGATAAGTGAAGAGGTTGAGGAACAAGGGTGTGGCTTCCTTTAAGGCCCTTTGGAAGAATCATCAAGTCGAAAATATCTCTCGAGGAGCTGGAGCGGGCATGGAGAAGCAATATTCATATCTCCTTCATTCTATTCAAGTGTATGATAACACGTTAAGTCCTTTTCTTTATGGTTCCAAGTGTTATGCTTCAGCGCCTATGTCATTTGCATGCATTCATGTTTATGTTGACTAGTTCACAAAGATTTTGACACTTATGCTAAGATTTTGAAAAAGATATTTATGTGTATTGTTGCGTTCTTGTTGGGGCTGATTTCTTCATGATTACCCTTCTTATGTACATTTCTTTAACATTCAGGGATGAATGTTCCAAGGGGGAGATATTGAAACGACTCCAAAAAGTGCCCAAAAATGTGCCTCGAAAGTGTCCAAAATCGTAATTTTCATATATCTCATAATCCGTGTGTGATATCGAAAATCTGACTTTATATTCTTGTTAAGGGTGCCATATTTAGAGGGTAATGGGTCTAACCCATATTTTAGAGCGAACAAATTGCAATTTCATTTTTCGAACAATCAATTTCCAGTGAGTATTGTGCGTTGCTGGCACGATGCGCCATAGTGTTTTTTCTGTTCAGTTTTTTAAATCTCGGTCCAAGCCTTTTGGGTCTTCGGCCTAAGTGTTCCCATGCATGAAAATAATGAACCATATTTCACCCTCATATCATCCAAGACATTCCCAAATATTCACTCAAACACTTAGATAATATTTCATCTTAAAAGTCAAGTACCTAAAACTCATCCGGATCTTAAGGATTTCACTCAAGCTACAAGTCTCCATTAAAATCTTCATCAAGAAATTTTTCAAAGCTAAGGTATGTGGGTTTCAACCATTGGGTCCTTTGACCCATGGTGCCCAAGCTTCCTTTTTACCTAAATTTGATGATTTTAAGTTAATTTACTCATGGATCTTATTTATTATGAATTTCACTACACACTATGTTGGGGTATTATGAAATTGTGATTGTTTTAGCATGTTTTGAGCTATGAATGTAAGATCTATTGTGAGATTTGATGATGGGTTTTGATGTATATTACTTGAGGGTGTTACTGAGTATCTATTGATAGTTTTGCACTATATTTTCTAACATGATTTCACTCTTTAATTTCATGGTTTTACACAAGCACTACACACCCGCCAAGTGTTTGATAAATTGTCCGGTTATGATTTCTTGAGGAATTAAAGACCCAATGCATGTCTTATGAGTTGAATGACTATATTATGATGAAAGGAATGTATGTATATGATATTATCTCTACAGTATTGGGGAATGACCAAGCCTCACTCGGGAGGTTGTAGGACCGAGTAACCTTGTTGAGGGGTTCGCACTTTGACCACCTCACTCGGTAGGTGGTAGGCCCGTGCAACCTTATTGAGGGGTTTATACCTCGATCGCCTTGCTCGGGAGGTGGTAGGGCTGTGCAACAATATAGCGGAGATTGTACCTTGATAACCTTCTTGAGCGGTTTGTACTTCATCAACCATGTTGGGGGTTTTGTACCTCATCAACCTTGTTGAGGGGTTTGTACCACATCAACCAATTGACAGGTTTGTACCTCAGTCGCCTCTCCAAGGGGGTGGTAGGCCTTGGATATTCACCAATAATGGTCTCTCCTTACACATGTATTATGTTCTATATAAGCATGATTTTTATTCAAGCATCACTCATACATGCCATATTGCTATATGCTTATTCATTGCCTATGTTATGCATTTTGTTTATGGTGCTTATCACGTGTTGCATTGCATCCAATATACTTAGTACATTCAAACATCCTAACGCCTCTCCATATAGGAACTAGAGTCCCACGTTATCATCCTCATCCACGTGGCTAGTATGATCTATCTTTGACTCTGTCATTTCAGGGACAATGAGTATACTCTTATGCTACGTATTAAGACTTTATTTCTCTGATATATGTTGACTATGAGGGTGAGCCCGATTGCTTATCTTTGCCCCCACTAAGTATCTATGTTGTAGAGGTGTTACTGGACATAATGTATAATTATGCCATGAGCATTGACTCTCCTGTCTCTTAATTTTTATATTATGAAAGTTCTCCTTTAACCCCTTAGCCTTTATCTCCAATCTTTCAATGCTATTTAATTGCTTTCGCGACCAAATAGATGTAATGATATGCTAAAAAGCTTGTTTGGGTTCCTTCGGGTTCCCCATTCGCTAGTTACAACTAGGCCCTAGGTCCGGGGCGTGACAAACACCCACAACATTCAATTGGACAATAGCATTTGCATCACCTGCAGACTTCCTCAACATAGACACATGGTAGACCGGATGAACCTTATCCATTTCACTAGGCAACTCCAATTCATAGTCTACCTTACCAATCCTTCTCAACATTCAATAAGGACCCACAAATCTTGGACTTAATTTGCCCTTCTTACCAAACCGAACCACAACCTTCGTGGGTGAAACCTTCAAATAGACCCAACTACCAACTTTAAATTCAAGTTCTCTTCTCCTCACATTGGCAGAGGACTTTTGACAACTTTGGGCTATTTACAACCTTTCCATAATCAACCTTACCATCTCCATAGCCTCCATGACTAGATATGAACCACCCAATGCCATCTCTCCCACTTCAAACCACCCAATTGGTGATCTATAACGTCTACCATAAAAGGCCTTAAAAGGAGCCATACCTATTCCAAAATGATAGCTATTGTTATTAGCAAACTCAATCAATGGAAGATGATCACACCAACTACCTTTAAACTCTTAAATGCAATCCCTAAGCATATCCTCAAGAGTTTGGAAAGTTCTTTCGGCTTGTCCATCCGTTTGAGGGTGAAATGCCATACTAAGCTTCAACCTTGTCCCAAGACCCCTTTGGAAGGATCTCCAAAACTTTGAAGTGAATTGAGCACCACGATCCGATATGATAGACAAGGGCACCCCATGCAATTTCACTAACTCATGAATATACAATTTCGCATAGTCTTCGGCCCCATAAGTAGTCTTAATCGGTAGAAAATGAGCCGACTTTGTCATCATATCAACTACAACCCAAATAGAATCAAACCCCTTTCCAGTCTTAGGCAATCCAACCACAAAGTCCATATTAATTTCCTCCCGCTTCCAAGTAGTAATCTCTATATCTTGGGTTAGGCCACCCCACCTTTGCTATTCATCTTTGACTTTTCAGCAACTATGACAACCGGATACAAATTTTGGAATGTCTTTCTTCCTAGCTCCCACCAAAAGACATCCCTTAAGAACCAGGGGTGAATGGAATAGGGAGAATTATGACCCTCATCGAGAATCTTCTTTCTCAAATCATCAACACAAGGCACACACAACCTACCTTGGTACCGAAGAGCACCATCTCCCCCTTGGGAGAAAACCTCCACCTTGCCTTCTTTCACCAAGGCCTTCAATTCTAATAAGGAGGGGTCAAGACCTTGCTTTGCTTTTACCTTATCAACCAAGGAAGATTTTGAACAATCAACAATCACAATACCACCATTATCAACCTCTTCAAACCTAACCCCCAATGTAGCCAACCGATCAACCTCCCTAGCCACCTCTTTTCCCCTATCATTAACATGAGCTAAGCTACCGATAGACACCCTACTCAAAGCATCTGCAGTAAAATTAGCCTTACCAGGATGATAATGCACACTCATATCATAATCCTTAAGAAGCTCTAACCACTTTCGTTATCTCAAGTTGAGATCTTTTTGAGTGAACACATATTGGATACTTTTATGATCAGTGAACACATCAACATGCACCCCATACAAATAATGACTCAAAATTTTCAAAGAAAAAACCACGGCGGCCAATTCAAGATCATGAGTAGTATAATTCCTTTCATGCACTTTAAGTTGCCTACAAGCATAGGCTATTCCATTACAATTTTGCATCAACACAACCTAAACCAATCCAGGAGGCATCACAATACACAACAAACCTTTCTAACCCTTCCGGTAGAGACAAGATAGGAGCGAAGACACGCTTATCCTTCAAGGCTTGGAAACTCTTTTCACACTCATCGGTCCACACAAACTTTGCCTTCATTTGAGTCAACTTAGTCATGGGAGAAACAATGAAAGAGAACCCATTCACAAACCTCAGGTAGTAACCGGCTAAGCGCAAGAAGCTTCTAATATCTGATAGCGTCGAAGCTCTAGGCCAATTTCTAATCACATCCGTCTTTTTAGGGTCCACCTTAATACTATTCCCGACACCACATGACCAAGAAAGTTAACCTCATTTAACTAAAATTCACATTTCTCATATTTAGCATAGAACTTCTCTTCTATCAACTTTTGTGGTAATACCCTCAAATGAGCCACATGCTCCTCATCACTATTACAAGAGATCAAAATATCATTATTGAAAAACACCACAAACAAATCAAGGTAGGGTTTAAAGACCCTATTCATAAGATCGTTAAAGATAGCCAGTGCATTGGTCAACCCAAAAGACATAACCACAAATTTATAATGCCCATACCTAGTCCAGAAGGCTGTCTTGGGAATGTCACATTCCCTCACCTTCACTTGATGATAACCGGACCGAAGATCAATCTTAGAGAAGTGACTAGCCCCTTGAAGTTGGTCAAATAAATCATCAATTCTTGGGAGAGGGTGCTTATTATTGATGGTAACCATATTAAGTTACCGGTAGTCAATACACATTCTAAGGGAACCATCCTTCTTTTTCACAAATAACACTGGTGCACCCCAAGGTTATTGGCTAGGCCTAATAAAACCCTTCTCCAAACAAGTCCCTCAATTGCTCTTTCAACTCCTTTAACTCCGCTAGGGCCATAAGGTAAGGGAAAATAGAAATATGTTGAGTATCGAGAAGAAGGTCTATACCAAAGTCTATTTTCCTTTCGAGAGGAACACCAGGAAGGTCACTAGGAAAGATATCAAAGAACTCATTTACCACTGGAACCAACTCTATAGGAAAGACCTTGGACTCCACATCCCTATCCCCCACAAGATGATAAAGACACCCCTTAGAGATCAACTTTTGGGATTTAATGCATGAAATAAACCTACCCTTGACCACCATATCATCACTCTCCCAGTCAAAGATGAGATCATTTAGGAATCGAAACTTGACCCGACCATTTCTACAATCAATAGACGCATAATATGCATGCAACCAATTCATTCCAAGAATACATCAACATCCATCATATCCTACTCACATTTCACAAGGCAATATTTTATGCAATATGCAAATGGGAAAATATCCATAGTCCTTTCTAGCAACAATAGATGCACCAATAGGAGTAGACAGCTCATAAGACACACAAAAATTTGGGCTCAATATGAAACATTTTGGCAATAAATGGAGTAACAAAAGAAAGAGTGGCACTCGGGTCAACCAATTCATAAACATCAAAATCAAAGATTTTTAACATACTAGAAATGACATCGGAAACCTCATCAACCCCTTTCCTCCCACGAAGAGCATAAAAATGATTGTGCCTTAGGGCACCATATTGTTGGCCTTGTCTATCCAAAGGAACCACATTAGAACCCCGACCTTGAGGATGAATATCCCTACTCTTGTTGTGATTTCAAGGGCAATCCATCACTTTATGCCCGACCTCCACGCAACCATAACAAGCATTAGTATTTCTCAAGCGTGGGCCATTACCACATCTTTGACACACATCATTAGGACCCACACTACCATCACCTTGGCCCCTTGGAATGCCATTGGCAAACCTCCTATTAGATGTTTGAGAAAGCCCTTGGCCTTGATGAAATCGACCACCCTTGCAGCTTTTGAACTTATCATCAAAACGGGCGTTTTTGGCCTCATGACCCCTTCCTTTCCTCAACTTTTCCTCCTCCATTTTTTTGGCATAAGTTATCAAGTGGGACAAATCCAATTCACTAATCAACATAGCAGACCGGCACTTCTCACTCACCAAGTCGGATACACCCATCACGAACTTGTTCATTCTAAACCTTGGGTCGGCAACCAAGTGTGGAGCATATTTTAAGAGTTAGTTGAACTTAAGGGCATATTCCCTCATACTCATATGTCCTTGCTCAAATTCATCAACTCCACCATTTTAGCCTCTCTAAGCTCAAGAGGAAAGAACTGATCAAGGAAAGCCGCCTTAAACTCCTCCCATAAAACACCATTTTTGTTCCCCTTCTCCTCCTTCCGTTAAATGTACCATTTTTGGGCCACCTCTTTGAGTTGGTAAGCGGCCAACTCTTCCTTCTCTTCCATCATCACACCCATTATGCACAACACCTTGTATACCTCATCAATAGATTCTTGATGGTCCTCATCCACTTTAGACCCATTGAACTCTGGTTGGTTCATTATCATAAAGTCTCTCACCCGAGATGTCGGAGTAGAAGCATGAGTGGCTTGGGTCCCTTGGTTGACTTTATTGGGCACAACTTGAGCTAGCAAGGCGAGAGCATCCTGGAGCTCACCATGAGTTGGTTGTTCATCGGGTGTGCGGGATCTTCTTCCTCTTGTGTTAGGAATAATCTAGCATAGCAAAGAACAATCATTAGGGGGAAAAACTTACCTTAACTTCTAAAGCACGACATAGAGTAAGAAGATGGTAAACCTTTCCTAAAATGTCTCATAGCCTCCTACTAAAAGTTGTAGTGCACAACACAACCATGACTAAGACTCTAATCGATTGTGTGTTGGATGTCGACTGATACCAAGTTTGTCACGACCCAAGCCTAAGGCCTAGACGTGACACGCGAATAGGGAACCCGAAGGGACCCCAAACAAGCTTCTTTAAATATCATTACACAACCTTGGTCGCGGAATCATTAAACGACAACAAGAGTCTAAAACAAGGATAAGGGATTAAGGGAAACCCTTCCATATCATAGATAATCAAGGAGTCAAGCTTGAGCATAATTATATTACTTTTCCAACAACACCTCTAAACGTAGAACTTAGCCGGGGCCAAGATAAGAAACCGGGCACACCCTCATTGTCAAAGCATATAATAAAGAAAATGAAGTCTCAGCATAACATAAAAGCAAAAGAAAACATCCTTGGATGTTGAGGACTCACCAACTAGCTTGAGAGAGATCATACCATCCACGTTAAGGAGTAGAGTGATCAAACGAGGCTACCATTCCTACATGGTAATATCATGTAGGCATAGAATACGTGTTTGTACGCTTGAATATATTAAGTATGTAGGATGCAATGCTACAAGAGATAAGAAACAAAATCGAAATGCATAAACATCGGCAATGAATAAGCATATAGCAATATGGCATGCATGGATGACGCTTAGAGTAAATCATGCTTATATAGAACATAATATGTGTGAAGGAAGTGACTATCAATATAGAATACCCAAGGCTTGCCACGTCATTGGAGAGGCAATTGAGATACAAACCCCTCAATGTGGTTATTGAGGTACATAACCCCCAACATAGTAGCATAGGCCTACTACCTCCGGACCAACGCAATCAAGGTACAAACCCCATAATGTGGTTATTGAGGTCCCTACTACCTCTCGATCCAGGCAATCTAGGTACCAACCCCTCAATGTGGTTACCCCAGCCTACAACCCCCTGAGCAAGGCTTGGTCAACTCACAACACTATAGAGGAAAATTACACATATATAAATTCCTTTGATCATCATAAAAATATTTAAATCATAAGTCATGCTTTGGACCTTCAAAAACTCAAGAATCTATAACCGGACATTTAATCAAACACTTGGTAGGTGTGTAATGCTAGTGTAAGACCAAACAATTCCAGAGTGAAATCATGTGAGAAAATCCAAAGTAAAACCACCCACCAATACTTGGTAACACCCTCGTGCAAGATACATCAAGACCCTTCATCAAATCCCACAATGGTTCATAGATTCATAGCTCAAAACATGCTTAAACAGTCACACTTTTACAAAACCCCAAATAGTTCATAGTCAAATTAATAGTAAGTAAGACTCATAAGTAAATCACTTAGAAACATGAGCTTTAGGTTAAAAAAAAGGGAAGCTTGGGCACCTTGGACGAAAGGACTCAATGGTTGAAACCCACATACCTTGACTTTGGAGGATTACTTGATGAAGATCGGAAATGGAGACTTGAAGCTTGAGTGAAATCCTTAAGATCCGGATGAGTTTTGTCACTTGAACTTTGGAGGGAAATATTTGTCTAAGTATTTAAGAGAGTATTAGGAAGTGTCTTGTATGATATAAAGGTTAAATATGGCTAAGTATTTTCACGTATGGGAAGAATGAGGCCCAAGACCCAAAATTCTTGGACACATAAAAAAAATTGTCACAAAATAGGCATCACCGCACCCTGGCCGCATCACGCCGGGGGCGCTGAATGCTCTCTGGAATTTGTATTTTGGAAAATTGAAATTGCAATTCGGCTGTTCTAAAATCAGGGTTAGACCCATTCCCGCTATATTTTTTTCCCATGATCAAGAATACAAAGTTAGATTTTTGATATCATGCATGGATTTTGAGATATATAGAAATTACGATTCCCGGCACTTTCGAGGTACATTTTTGGGTATTTTTGGGGTCGTTTTAATATCTCCCCATTGGGAAGATTTGTCTCTGAATGTCAAAGAGACGTACATAAGAAGAGTTATCATGAATAATTTAGCCCCAACAAGAATGCAATAATGCACATAGACACCATTTCAAGAATCTCAACATAAGTGTTAAAATCACCATGAAATTTGTCAATATAAACATGAATGCATGCAAATGACATAAGGGAGGATATATGGGGCATGAAATTACATAGGAGACTTAGAATTAGTACCTTAGGATTGAGTAGAATGCAAAATATAAGGATATCATTTTTGCATGTCCGCTTCGGCCTCCCATATAGCACTTTCGACTTATTGATTCCTCCAAAAGACCTTAATGGAAGAAACATCCTTGTTCCTCAACCTCTTCACTTGTCTATCCAAGATCTCTATTGGAACCTCTTGACAAGTCTAGTTATCTTCAACAACACCCACAATATTTAATGGGACAATAGCATTCGGATCACTCACACACTTCCTAAACATAGACACATGGAAGACCGGATGATCCAAATTCATTTCACTAGGCACCTCTAACTCATAAGCCACCTTACCAATCCTCCTCAACACCCTATAAGGACCCACAAATCATGCACTTAATTTACCCTTCATACCGAAACAAACCATACCTTCATGGTTCACACCTACAAATAGACCCAACCACCAACTTTAAATTCAAGCTCTCTTCTCCTCACATCAAGATAGGACTTTTGACGACTTTGGGCTGTTTTCAACCTTAGTCTAATCAAATTTACCTTCTCCATAGCCTCCATGACAAGATCTGAACCCAACAATGCCATCTCTCCCACTTCAAACCACCCAAACGGTGATCTACAATGTCTACCATAGAGGGCCTCAAAAGGAGCCATACCAATCCTAGAATGATAGCTATTGCTATAAGAAAACTCAATAAATGAAAGATGATCATCCCAACTACCCTTAAACTACAAAATCCAAGTCCTAAGCATATCCTCAAAAGTTTGGATAGTTCTTTCACCTTGGCCATCCGTTTGACGGTGAAATGACGTACTAATTTTCACCTTGGTGCCAAGACCCCTTTTGAAGGATCTCTAAAAGTGTGAAGTGAATTGAACACCATGATCTAATATGATAGACAAGGGCACCCCTTGCAATCTCACCAACAAATGAATGTATAATTTTGCATAGTCTTCGTCCCCATAAGTAGCCTTAACCAGTAGGAAATGAGCCGACTTTGTCATTCTATCTACTACAACCCAAATAGAATCAAAACCTTTCTAGTCTTAGGCAACCCAACCACAAAGTCCATGTTAATTTCCTCCCAATTCCCAGTAGGAATCTCTATGGCTTAGGTTAGGCCACTCGGCCTTTGGTGTTCGACTTTGACGTGTTGTCAACTATGACAACCGGATACAAATGTGGCAATGTCTTTCTTCATAACTCCCCACCAAAACCCATCCCTCAAATCTCTATACATCTTGGTAGAACCAGGGTGAATGGAATAAGAAAAATTATGAGCCTCATCAAGAGTCTTCTTTCTCAAATCATCAACACAAGGCACACACAACCTACCTAGGTACCTTAGGGCACCATCTCCCCCTTGGGAGAAAAACCTCCACCTTGCCTTCTTTCACTAAGGTCTTCAATTCTAACAAGAAGGGGTCAAGATCTTGCTTTGCTTTTACCTCATCAACCAAGGAAGATTTTGAACCATCAAAAACCACAATACCACCATTATTAATCTCTTCCAACCTAACCCCCAATCTGGCCAACCGATGAACCTCCCTAGACACCTCTTTTCCCCCATCATCAACATGAGCTAAGCTACCCATAGACACCCTACTCAAAGCATATGCCATAACATTAGCCTTATCGGGATGATAATGCACACTCACATCATAATCCTTAAGAAGCTCTAACCACCTTCGTTATCTCAAGTTGAGATCTTTTTGAGTGAACACATATTAGAGACTTTTATGATCGGTGAACACATCAACACACACCCCATACAAATAATGATGCCAAATTTTCAAAGAAAAAACCACGACGGCCAATTCAAGATCATGTGTAGGATAATTCTTTTCATGCACTTTTAGTTGCCTAGAAGCATAGGCTATTACTTTACATTTTACATCAACACAAAACCCAAACCAACTCGAGAGGCATTGCAATACACAAAAAACCCTTCCAACCCTTCTGGTAAAGATAAGATAGGAGGGGATACAAGCTTATCCTTCAAAGTTTTGAAACTCTTTTCACACACATTGGTCCATACAAACTTTGCCTTCTTAGAGTCAACTTAGTCATGGGAGAAGCAATGGAAGAGAACCCATTCACAAACCTCTGTTAGTAACCCGCTAAGCCCATGAAGCTTCTAATGTCCGAAAGGGTCAAAGGACTAGGCCAATTTCTAATCACATACATCTTTTTAGGGCCCACCTTAATACTATCCCTCGACACCGCATGACCTAGAAAGGTAACTCTTTCAACAAAAATTCACACTTCTCATATTTAGCATACAGCTTCTCTTCTCTCAATTTTTGTAGCACTACCCTCAAATGAGTCACATGCTCCTCCTTACTATAAGAATTGATCAACATATCATTAATAAAAACCACCACAAACAAATCAAGGTGGGGTTTAAAGGCCCTATTCAAAAGATCCTTAAAGATAGCAGGTGCATTGGTCAACTCAAAAGATATAATCACAAATTCATAATGCACATAGCTAATACAGAAAGCCATCTTGGGAATGTCACACTCCCTCACTTTCACTTGATGATACCCGAATCGAAGATCAATCTTAGAGAAGTGACTAGCCCTTTGAAGTTGGTCAAACAAATCATCAATTCTTGAAAAAGGGTACTTATTCTTGTTGATGATTGGCTTACCCTAGTAAAACCTTTCTCCAACAAGTCCCTCAATTGCTCCTTCAACTCTTTTAACTCCATCGAGGCCAAACGGTAAGGGAAAATAGAAATGGGTTAAATATCGGGAAGGAGGTCTATACAAAAGTCTATATCCTTTTTGAGAGTAACACCGGGAAGGTCACAAGGAAAGACATCAAGGAACTCATTTACCACCGAAAGCGACTCTATGGGAAGGACTTTTGGACTCCACATCCCTAACCCTCACAAGATGCTAAAGACACCCCTTAGAGATCAATGTTTGGACTTTAATGCATGAGATAAACCTACCCTTTACGACCACATCATGAATCTCCCACTCAAGGACGGGTTCATTTGGGAATTAAAATTTGACCCTACAGGTTCTATAATCAACAGATCCATAATATGCATGCAACCAATCTATCCCAAGAATAACATCAAAATCAACCATATCCAACTCAACAAGATCACAAGGCAATATTTTATGCAAGATACAAAAGGGACAATTTCTATAGACCTTTCTAGCAACAATAGATACACCAATAGGAGTAGACACCTCATAAAACTCACATAACAATTCGGGCTCAACATGGAACTTTTTGGAACTAAGAGGAGTAACAAAAGAAAGAGTGGCACCCAGGTCTACTAATGCATACACATAAAAATCAATGACTTCTAACATACCGGTGACAACATCAAGACCCCCATCAACCCCTTGCCTCCCATGAACAGCATAAAATCGATTGTGCCTTCGGGCACCACCTTGTTGGCCTCCTCTACCCAAAGGAACCGCATTAGCACCCCGGCCTTGAGGACGAACTTCCTTACCCTGGTTGCGATTTCGAGGGCAATCGATCACCTTATGCCCCACCTCCCCATAACCATAACAAGCATTAGTATTCCTCAAACATGGGCCACTATGACCCTTGCAACATCTTTGACACGCATCATTAGGACCCACACCGCCATCACCTTGGGCCTTTGGAATGTCATTGGCAAACCTCCTATTAGAAGTATGAGAAGGCCCTTGGACTTGATGAAACCAGCCACCCTTGCGACTTTGGAACTTACCATCAAAATGGGCATTTTTGGCCTTATGACCCCTTCGCTTCCTCAACTTTTCCTCCTCCATTTGTTCGGCATAAGTCATCACGCGGGACAAATCCATGTCACTAATCAACACAGCAGACCGGCACTTCTCACTCACCAAGTTGGATACACCCATCACGAACTTGTTCATTCTAGACCTTGGGTCAGCAAGAAAGTGTGGAGCATATTTTGAGAGTTGGTTGAACTTGGGGGCATACTCTCTCACACTCATAGCTCCTTGCTTCAAATTCATGAACTCTACTATTTTGGCCTCTCTAAGCTCAAGAGGAAAGAACCAGTTGAGGAAAGTCGCCTTAAACTTCTGCCACAGAACCATATTGTTGTTCCCCTTCTCCTCCTTTCATTGAGTACACCATATTTGGGCAACCTGCTTTAGGTGGTAAGCCGCCATCTCCGCTTTCTCTTCTGACCTCACACCCATTATGGACAACACCTTGTATACCTCATCAATAAATTCTTGAGGGTGCTCATCCACTTTAGACCCATTGAACTTCGGTGGGTTTATTCTCATAAAGTCTCTCACCCGAGATGCCAGCGCAGAAGCAAGACGGGCTTAGGCCCCTTGGTTGGCTTGATTAGCCACAACTTAATCTAGCAAGGTGAGAGCATCCCAGAGCTCACCATGGCCAGTTGTTCCTCCGGTGTGCGGGCTCTTCTTTCTCTTGTGTTAGCCATGACTAAGCATAGCAAAGAACAATTGTTAGGTGGAAAACCTTACCTCAATTTCTATAGCACGACATTAAGTAAGAAGAAGGGAAACATTTCCTAAAATGTCTCATAGCCTCCTATTCATCGTTGTGGTGCACAACACAACCATGAATAAGACTCTAATCAATGCAGTGTGTTAGATGCCGAGGACCATTAACAACCTAGTACTCTGATACCAATTTTTTCAAGACCCAATTCTTAGACGTGACACGGCGAATGACGAACCTGAAGGGACCCCAAACAAGCCTCTTTACATATCATTACACATCCTTAGTTGCCAAAGCATTAAAAAGATAACAAGAATATAAAACAAGGATAAGGTGCTAAGGGAAACTCTTCCACATTACAAACAACCAAGGAGTCAAGCTGGAGTATAATTACATTACTTGTCCAACAACACCTATAGACTTAGAACTTAGTGGGGGTTAAGACAAGATATCAGGCTCACCCTTATTATCAAAGCATACAATAAAGGAAATAAAGTCTCAGCATAACATAAAAGCAAAAGAAAACATCCTTGGGTATTGAAGGACTTACCAACTAGCTTGAGAGAGATCAAAATAGCCACGTGAAGGAGGAGGGTGATTAAGTGGAGCTCCAGTTCCTATATGGTAACATCATGTAGGCATAGAGTATGTGTTAGTACGTTTGAATGGACTAAGTATGAATGATGCAATGCTACAAGACATAAGCAACAATATTTAAAATGCATAAACATAGGCAATGAATAAGCATATAGCAATATAGCATGCATGGATGATGCTTAGAGTAAATCATGCTTACTTAAAACATAATATATGTTCAAGAAGTGACCATCAATATAGAATATCTGAGGCCTACCACCCCCTTGGAGAGGCAATTGAGGTACAAACCCCTCAATGTGGTTATTGAGGTACATACACCCAAACATGGTAGCACGGGCCTACTAACTCCCGAGTGAGTCAATCGAGGTGCAAACCCCTCAATGTGGTTATTGAGGTACATACCCCTCAATCATGGTAGCACGGGCCTACTACCTCCCGAGTCAGGAAATTGAGATACCAACCCCTCAATGTGGTTACTCGAGCCTACAACCCCCCGAGCGAGGCTAGGTCAACTCACAACACTACTGAGGAAAATAACATATATATACATTTCTTTCATCATCAGAAAGTCATTTAAATCATAAGCCATGCTTCAGACCTTCAACAACTTATGAATCCATAATTGGACATGTTATCAAACACTTGCCGGGTGTGTAATGTCAGTGTAAAACCATGTAATTCAAAAGTGAAATTAGGCTGAAAAATCCAATGTAAAACTACCCACCAATACTTGGTAACACCCTCGTGCAAAATACATCAAGACCCTTCATCAAATCGTACAATGGATCATAGATTCATAGCTCAAAGCATGCTTGAACAGTCACACTTTTACAAAATCTCAACATAGTTCATAGTCAAATTAATACTAAGACCCATAATAGAATTACTTAGAAACATGAGATTTAGGTAAAAAGTAAGCTTGGGCACCATGGGTGAAGGGACCCAATAGTTTAAATCCACATATCTTGACTTTGGAGGATTACTTGATGAAGATCGGAAGTGGAGACATGAAGCTTGAGTGAAATCCTTATGATCCAGATTAGTTTTGGCACTTGAAATCGGGGGTGAAATATTTGTCTAAATGTTTGAGAGAGTATTGACAAATGTCTTGTATGATATGAAGGTGAAACATGGCTAAGCATAGGTATTTTCACTCATGGAAAGACTTAGGCCTAAAATCCAAAAGTATTAGACCAAGCAAAAAAAATTAGTCAACAAAATAGGCATCTCCGCACACTGGCCTCGTCGCGCTAGGGGCGCGGAATGCTCTCTGGAGTTTTATTTTGGGAAATTGAAATTACGATTTTGTTGCTCTAAAACTAGGGTTAGATCCATATCTCACTCAATTTTGCCCATGATAAAGAATATGAAGTTGGATTTTCTATATCATGCATGAATTTTGAGATATATGAAAATTACAATTCCAGATACTTTCAAGGCACATTTTTGAGCACTTTTTGGGGTCGTTTCACCCATAATGACTTTGGAATGAACTTTATCTTTCCATTAGTCCTTGGAATAGCCCTAAAGTATGCCTCATAGAATTTGTGTGCCCAAGAAGGAATATAGGGTTCCTAGACTATAGTGCAGAGTTGAAAATTATGGAACTTGATAACTTCCCAAACATATGGATAATGATCCAATGCTCCATCTACGGAATGCGTCTTCTCTTCTAGGATTGTTCTCAACCCTATCGCCTTTAACCTGTTTAAGTGTTGGCATTGGATTTCTCATTGAATTCTTCTTGGTCCTAAGGGATCCTCTACTTCTTTAGAGTGGTCTTTGGTGCGGTAGCATTTGGGAGGTTGGGCCTTAGATGATATAGTATGGATAGGTTTCCTTGATCCTTTCTCTTCCTCGTTCAAGACAGTGCAATATGGTGATGAAGATTGCATTTCAACAACTTCCTAGGTCTCAACCTATTTACCACGACCTTGGACCTCCCTATGCTTATGTGGAGGTACTGGTTGTTCCCCAAAACCTTCACGTATAACCATACCTTTTTGCTTTAGGTAACTTTAAAATAGTGTGCTTCATCTTGGGCATTACAGTTAGTGTAATCACACGAGAAGTGGAACGTAACAAAGAAAATACTTGGAATTGGAAAATATTTGGTGAAGTGCATTTTAGCCCGCCAAAATAGTTTGGTGGATCACCGAACCATATTGGCTTTCTAAATGACCATTGCCAAATATCCTCGAAATTATAAGGGAAGTGTGGGCAAAATTGGTGGTCAATAGTGGCATTCAGGAGGTCACCGAATCCACTTTTGTGGTCAAATGGACCATTGCCAATTTGTCTTGCAACTCCCCTAGGCAAGTGGGCCCAAAGTATTGTCATAAGAGGAGTCTGGCGATGTGCCAAATCAATTTGACTAATGCAACACCGAGCACAAGTTCAAAAATTTTATGACCATTTCAAGTTTTTTCCACAATTGTCAATCACCTACTAAACACAACAAACACATTTAGAAGGTAAGAATCGACCTAGGGGTACTCAGACTTGCCCCAAGTGCAAAAGTCTAACCAAATGATAACTTTACCCTCAATAAAGACATCGCCTACTCTATTATCGAGCAAGTTCAAGTCATTTAGTTAGAAACAGGGGTTACTCAGACTTCACCCCTCCTAACAAATCAGTCCCACAAGTTGATTATCAAAACCATTTCTACTTCGCAACAAAATTTCAAGCATATCGGTCAAAATCAGGCATAGATGTGTATTAAACCACATTCTAATTCACAATAATGCCAAAACCAAGGATAAGATGGAATACACATAATTATTCATGTGAAATGCTAACAATCATGCTCATAACAATCCTGACATCAAAATTCAATTTCAAGATGAAACACATGGTTAGGGGTGCTAAATTGTGTTCATAACTCAACCAACCATCCACACAAGCAAGAAGTACATAATTACAAGAGTAAGGGTTATTCAATCAAACAAGGACCACAAAACTAGGAATCAATATCATTATGCAAAATCATCACAACTTCAAACCCTAGCCTCTCAAATTCATCAAGGGAAAATTCAATTTCGCGCAATGTTAGAGTAAAGTAATTCAACCCCAGCATTTTAAACATTCAAGAAGTAGAACGATAGAAATTTAGGATTCAATTTCACAATATCATGTACATACTTCAAGAATGAAATTGCAAGGGCCAAAGAACATACCTTTTAGCTTGTGAATAAGAAGTTGATAATGAAAATAGAAGCCTAACTTAAATCTACCCCAGTACTTACAGCATGGCGACAATATATTGACTAAAATTCAACCCAAGTGTGTGAGCATGTAAGTAAAGGAAACGAAAATGAAGAAATTTTTGTCTTCCTTAAGTTAAGACAGCAAGAAGGTGATTTAGCGACACCAACTTACCTCACTGAATCGATTTGGTGATGCGCTAAATTGCCATGAGATTGCCAAATTTACCCATATGTCTACCTTGTTGAACATGAGAAAGTGTTGTCTCAATTGACTCCGCCAAATCAACTCAATGATGCATTGATTGGTCAATTAGACCACACTTCCCTGAAAATCCAAATGGAATTTCGGGTCCAAATGGGTCAAACTGACCATCACCAACTTGTTTTAGTGATGCACCGAATTGACCCGATTGTGATAACTTCACTTTTCATCAACCTTTTGCACTAGCCATAAGCAATCATTATGTTCTATTAGAAATACCACTATTATCTTGGGTTGCCTCCCAAACAATGCCTGGCACGACTGAGTCCATTACAAATCATGGCTCATCTACATAAATGACGTCAACAACCCAAGTACTAGGTGGTTTGTTGTAGCACTTTTCAACAGCTGCCCATTCACTCCAAACTTCTCACCTTTTTTATTCTTAACCACCACAACATCATTGTCAAGTTCATTGCTTTTGAATGGTCCCAACCATTTGGATTTCAACTTTCCCAGGAACAACGTCAATCTTAAATTGTATAGCGACACTGGGTCGCTAACATTCAAACCTCTTTGGAAGATATTAAAATCATGCCATATTTTCATCTTCTCTTTATATAGGACTAATCATTCATAAGCTCTCAATCTAAAATACATCCAACCAATGAAGTTGCATGAGCTAAGAAGCTATAGCTTCACTACGATCAAAGTTCAATCTTTTCAAGGCCCACAAAGCATGATGCTCAAGCTCTACCAGTGGATGATAAGCTTTGCCAAATACAAGCTTCTATGATGACATACCAATTGAGGCTTTGTAAGCTATGAAGTATGCCCATAACACATCATCACGGTTACTAGCTTAATCACTCCGATTCCCATTCACCATTTTAACAAGAATGTTATTTATTTCCTGATTTGATACTTCAACTTAGTTGTTTTCTTGAGGATGTATGGAGACTTTACTCAGTGATTCACCCCATATTTACTCAACATTACACCAAACAAAAGGTTGAAAAAATATGAACTTCTATCAGAGATTGTAGCACGAGGGTACCGAAATGAGTTAGAATATTCTTCTTCAAAAAGTTCACCACACCCTTACCATTGTTATATGGAAAGGCTATCACCTCTATCCATCTTGATACATAATCCACAGGCAAAAAATGTATCAATTACCAAAAGAGCTCACTGAAGCCCTATAAAGTCAATTCCCCAAACATTACAAATTTTCAATTCAAGGATAGGGATAAGAGGGAATTTATGGAGTATAGAGATGTTACATTGAAGTTGACAGTTCGGACACCCCTTAACAAAAGCATGTGCATCGTTGTGAATTTGGGCCAATAATATCCACTTTGGAGAACTTTTGAAGTTGCTCAGATCCTGCCATGATGACCTCCAGTTGGCCATGAATGACATTCTTCCATAATAGCACCCATGGAAAATTAAGGAACATATCTCTGGATCATGTTGTCGGCACAATCTCTAAAGAGGAAACGCTTATCCAAAAGTATTGTTTCACATCAAATAAGAACATTCTTCGTTGATGATGGTTAGGAGACTCTAGAATAATTCCACACACTAAATAATTAGCAAAATTAGCATACCATAGGATGGAATCAAGTGAAATAGACATAAGAGTTTCATCTTGAAATGCATTAGCAATATCAATTCCTTTAGCACTTACTCCATCAGATTCAAGCCGAGACAAGTGGTTCGCCACTTGATATTCACAACCTTTTAATTTTTGACCTTAAAGTCAAACTCTTGAAATAATAAAACCCATCTAGTCAACCTCGTATTTGCGTCTTTCGTGGCCATTAAGTACCATAGTGCAGCATGGTCCTTATGGACCATAACCTTCATTCCCAACCTTCTATTATAGTGTAATTCTTTTTGGCTACATTAAGGGACTTGCTTGCATAATAAATAGAATAGAATAATTTGTCCCTTCGTTGACCCAACAAAGCCTCCAAAGCTACTTTACTAGCATCACATATCACCTTAAAAGGCAATGACCAATCGGGAGCCACAATTATAGGAGCTGCAACTAATTTTTCTTTAAGGCATTCAAATGCCTTCATACAAGCATCATCAAACAAGAAGGTTGACTCCTTCTCAAGCAATTTTCACAGTGGATTGGCTATCTTAGTAAAGTCTTTGAATAAAGTTCAATAAAAATCGACCCTGAAAAGCTCCCCACCCCCTTGAAAAAGATGGAGGAAAGCTAGCAATAACTTCATCCTTACCTTAATACACTTGTAATCAATCACTTGAGAGCTTGTGCCCCAAGCTGATACCTTCTTTAACCATAAAATGTTATTTCTCCCAATCAAGTACCAAATTAGTTTCGACACATCTTTGAAGAACTTTTTCTAGGTGTACAAGACATTGTTCAAAAGTGTCGTAATGACTGAAAAATCATTCATGAACACTTCCACTGAATCTTCTACCATATCCGCAAAGATAAAAAGCATGCAACTTTGGAAAGTAGATGGAGCATTGCAAAGACCGAATGGAATTCTTCGAAAAGCAAATGAACCATATGCACATGTGAAGGTATTCTTGTCTTGGTCCTCCAAGGCTATAGAGATTTGATTTTTCCCGGAGTACCTATCAAGCAAATAATACCACCCTTTTCGTGCTAGAGGGTTCAACATTTGGTCCATGAAAGGCAATAAGAAATGGCCTTTCTCCTCTATAGGTTAAGATGCCTATAGTCCAAGCAAACATGCTACCCCATCACCGGTCGAGTGGACACAAGTTGATCTTTCTTATTCTTCACAATGGTAAGGCTACCCTTCCTTGGCATACATTCGACAGGGCTAACCCAACTACTATTCAAATTGGGTAGATGACCCTAGCATCAAATCACATAATGATTTCCTTCTTCACCACCTCTTGTATAGGTGGGTTGAGTCTCCTTTGATTCTCAATACTTGTCTTGAAATCCATTACCAAGTTGATTTTAAGAGAGTAAATACCTAGGGATATTCCAATAATATCCATGATACTCCACCTGATTTCTTTAATAAACTTTGTCAACACTCCAAGTCAATGCTTGCACTGGATGATCAGGAAAATCAGATGCCACAATCAGTAGGAGTGTCTCACCACTCCCCAAGAAGACATACTTAAAATGTGATGGAAGAGCTTTCAATTCAAGCTTAGGGGACTCTTTAATAGAAGGCTTGGCAGGGGGCTTTCAAAGACTTTCAAATCAATATCAAGCTTGATTGGATTCCTAAAATGATAGCACACTCCCTCTAATGCTGCACACACCTTAGAATAGTTTTCAATCACTTCACCATCATAATTGATCAACAACACCATGAAAGATTCTCCCAAAGTAGCCCCAATTTCTATAACTACATCTTCTACCACATTAATAAATGATACCACCCAATATTCTCTAGGTTGTATCATTGACTTGCACACACTGAAGGTAACTTCCTCATCATTCGCTGAAAACGTGAGTTCACCGTACTTTTGTAATGACCCACTACGTCATATTGAAAAATAATCCTCTTTCTTTCATAAAATGTCCTCTCGTAAATTTTAAGCAGGTACTTTGGACCTTGATGATTAAGACTATTTAATTTATGGGTAAGTTTAAATAATTAATATAAGTGGTGAGCTAAATGTGAACTTGTTTAAAACTCTATATCACTTGTCCATATATTTTAAAATAAGTTGGTAGGGTTTATAAGAGGCACATAGCTATCCAGAATAGAAAATAAAAGACGATGAAACATTGTTGGTGCAGCGTAGAGAAAATAATTCGCTTAACCTTGTGCTTCAGGTATGTCTTCGATTGGATTCCAATCCAATCCACTTTACTACTCAATTGCAGGATACTATCTAATAGAAATTTGGCTACTGTAAAGTTTGTTTCTTTAAGTACATGGTTTTATAATTGGATAGCTGGGTGCAAGGTTAGTGGACAAACATTATATATGACTTTAGTATGGTAACATTGACCCAATTGATTAGAGGTCGGGGTATCACCAATTGAGAGTTCAGAGGTATGACATCTTGAAGATTGCTTTTAGAGCTCGATATAGGCGCTATGAGTTTGTGGTTATCTTAATTCTGTTGACAGATGCCCCTGCCGCTTTCGTGGAGTTGATGAATCAAGTGTTTATACCTTACCTGAATTTTTTTATGATTGTATTCATTGACGATATTTCAATATATTCCAGGAGTGAGGTGGACCATGTCCATTACCTAAGAACTGTGCTCCAGAGATTACTTGAGAAGAATTTGTATACTAAGTTCTCCAAATGTGAGTCTTCGCTCGAGTATGTGACTTTTTTGGGTCTTGTGGTGACTAAGGATGCTATTAAGGTCGATCTGACCAAGGTTGTAGTAGTTTATGATTGGGTGAGACCTACTTTAGTGACTAAAATTTGGAGTTTTATTGGGCTAGTATGTTATCATCATTGATTTGTTTAGGGATTCTCCTTTATCGCAGCTCCTTTCACCAGACTAACTCAGAAGGAGGTTATATTTCTATGGACCGATGAATGCAGGTGATCTTCTTGAGGCTCAAGGAGTCATTGACTTCAACACCTATTCTAGCATTGCCTGTGAAAGGTATAGCCCTTGTTGTTTATTGTAATGCTTATAGTATGGGTTGGGTGGAGTATTAATGCAAAAGGGAAGAGTCATAGCAAATGCTTTGCAAAACAAACGGAAGGCCCATGAGTTAAACTACCCTACTAATGATTTGGAGTTATTTTTGGTGGTATTTGTTTGGAAGTTGTGGAGGCATTATCTCTATGGGGTATATTGCGAGATCTTTACAGGCCATCGTAGTCTCAAATGTATTTTCTCTCAGCCTAATTTAATCATAAAGCAGCGTAGGTGGTTGGAGTTGCTAAAAGAATATGATATCTTGATTGTTTATCACCCTTACAAGGCTAATATGGTGGCATATGGTCAATATGATATCTCTATTCTTTATCATCCTGACAAGGCTAATATAGTGGTAGATACTTTGAGTAAGAAGTCTTCTAGTATGGGTAGTTTGGCATTCTTAGGGCAGAGTAAAGGGCTTTAGCTTTACAGGTTCAGAGTTTGGCCATATGTTGATCAGACTTGACATCTCCCCATGTTATAGTGTGTTAGCCTTCATGGAGGCTAGGTCTACATTGATGGATCGGATTTGTGCTCACCAGTTCGATGATGATAAAATTATGTGTGATTCGGGACAAAGTGTTGAGGGGTGAAGCTAAGTTGGCTTTTCTTGATTATTAGGGAGTGTTAAGGATTAATGGACACATTTATGTGTAGAAGGTAGGTGATTAGGTTCGCTTGATCTTGGAGGAGACTAATTGTGCTAAGTATTTCATTCACCTGAGTAGGGCAAAAATGTTTTGTGACTTGAAGCAACACTATTAGTGGTGCAGGATGAAGGGAGACATTGTAGAATTTATGACTAATTGGTTGAATTGTAAATAGTTAAACATGAGTATCAAAATCCAAGAGGTTCGATGCAGAGGATGTCCATTCCTGAGTGGAAATAAGGGCATATTACCATAGATTTTTTTGACTGGATTACCCATGACATTGGGTAAGTATTGACTCAGTTTGGGTGATTGTAGAAAGGTTGACCGAGTCAGCTCACTTTATTTTGGTAAGGATTAGCTACAGGGTGGAGCAGCTAGCTAGGATTTATATATGTGAGATCGTTAGATTGCTCGGGACTCCTATATCTATTGTGTAAAATCGAGGTTCAGTGTTCACCTGTGACTTTTGAAAGGCATTGCAATATGGTTTGGGTACACAATTAGACATGATTTTAGAATTTTATCCTCAGATGGACGATCAATCTGAGCAGACTATTCGGGTATTGGAGGACATGCATAGGCCTGTGTGATTGCTTTTGGTTGTTGGTGGAACTAACACTTGCCCTTAGCGGAGTTTGCTTATAATAAAAGTTATCACTCCAGCATTGAGATGGCACCATTTGAGGTATCGTACGGGCGTAGGTGTTGGTCGCCTGTTAGGTTGTTTGACTCAGTCATCATTGATGAACTAGACACCGATTTACTTATTGATACTATAGAGTGGATGCACCTGATCTAGAGCTGATTATTGACTGCCCGGAGTTGACAGAAGAGTTATGTACGTAGGAGCATTCGTCCCTTGGAGTTTATGGTAGGCAATCATGTGTGGTTGAAGACATCACCCGTAAAGAGTGTGATGAGGTTTGGAAAGAAGGGAAAGCTTAGCCCGAGGTTTATTGGCCCATTTAAGATTTCGAGGAATGTAGGTGAGGAGGCTTTGCTACCTAGTTTATCAGCTGTTCATCTAGTATTCCATGTCTCCATGATCCGAAAATACATGCCGGATAAGTCCCATGTTATTTCTTATGATACCGCAGAGTTGGGTCCAAATTTGACTTATGAGGAGGAGCCAGCAGTCATTCTAGATAGACAAGTTCTTAGGCTAAGGACTAAAGAGATTGCTTCAGTTAAGGTTCAGTGGCAACATCAGCCTGTTTAAGAGGTAACTTAGGAGACCGAGTCCGACATGTATGATCTGTATCCTCATCTCTTCATAGCTTCAGCTACTTTCCTTTACCTTATTTTCGTGGACGAACATGATTTTTAGTGATGAATGATATAATGACCCATGACATCATATTGAAAAATGATCCTCTTACTTTCATAAAATGTCTTTGATAACTAAGACTATTTAATTTATAGGTAATTTTAAATAATTAATATAAGTAGTGCGTTAAATATCAACTTATTTAAAACCCTATATCACTTGTCCATATATTTTAAAATAAGTTGGTAGGGTTTATAAGAGGCATATAACTATCTAGAATCTAGAATAGAAAATAAAAGAGGACGAGACCTCGTTGGTGTAGCGTAGATAAAACAATTCGCTTAACCTTGTGCTTCGGGTATGTCTTCGATTGGATTACAACCCAGTCCACCTTACCACTCAATTGCAAGATACTATTTATATAGAAGTTTAGCTATGATAAAGTTTGTTTCTTTAAGTACACATGTTTGTAATTGGATAGTTGGGGGCAAGGTTAGTGGACAAACACTATATAAGATATGGTATGGTAAAATTGACCCAATGGTTCCGTAATCAATAGGAATATTGTTCTTATATATATATATATATATATATATATATATATATATATATATATAT
>JAABOM020085311.1:0-30436 GCA_011800125.2 Solanum clarkiae | reverse complement strand
AAGCGCAGACAGTTTAAAGAGCCATTTTGCTTTATTCCATCATACTCCAAAGCCAAAAAATAGTCAATATTTGGCTCATTTTGGATTCAATCCCTGAGAATTCATGAGTATTCAGGTTCTTCAAGCCTTTTTTCACATATTTAAGCTTCATTCAAATTCTATTCTTGCTATCTCCATAGGCTATTTCATTTCATTCCAACCTCGTGGTATTATGTGGAAAAATTCTCGATGACTTGCTAGGATGTTTAGGAATCTAAGGGTTCTATTCCTTCTTGTCTCATTAGAAATAGTACCACACATAGGGTAGAGTGGTCTGAGCACCCTGGATCCATGATATTCACCTCCATATGTGCTCACTTTTGAACCTACTGAGCATTCACAATTGTTGTATCAATTCTACTATAGACATGTTAATTTGTCTATGTGTAGACCCTTCCCACAACATTCAGTTAATTCATTCTCGTCTCTACTAGGAAATTGTTGAAATCTCTTATTTCGACTTCCTGGATAAGATCCCCATTGCTTCTATCCTCAATATATAAAATCGCGTTGAAGTTTCCCATAATTAGCCATGGATCTAGCATTGGATCAGCAATGCCTTTTACACTCATCCGCATATAAGGGACAGCCTAATCCGCTTCCGATTCTGCTTAATGAGTCCTTGCCCAGCAGTTCAGCAACAAGTTTGGGAGTTTGACCCATAGAGGAATCATTCACAACACCTCACTATTGAAATCGAACTTAAGGCACCATGCCTTAACAATGACGGGTCTGCTAGACATCGTGTATGCTCCTGAGAATAGTACTTTGCCTCTATCTTCTATACTACTCCATCATATTACAAAATATCCACCATTATGGTAGTAGACTTTCAGCTTGGACACAAAGTTCCAGTTCACAGCAAGGAATCGCTCCACAGCACCAATGGATGGAGAGTCGCCAACTACACATAGTACTACTACCTGCTTCCATTTCTCTGTTTCAGCCTCAAGCTCCTATTTCTCCTGTTAGATAAAATTTTCACCCTCAACCAATATTGGAGGCACATAACATAAGTTCATACCACGAGCAGGTAGTCGGTTCCTCGAGAAAAGGTTGGTCCATTTTTGCCTCTCTTTTGCCTCTTGTGTGGGTTGTGTTTATTACGCCACAAGCTTCAACTCTGTCTACATTAGGGTTCGCCTCCTCGTTTACTTCAGATTCCTTCCCCGTTCCCACTGTTTCCATTTCTAAACCCTTCAATGGAGATCTTAGCTTTAGGAAGTCCCCAGCTAATTCTTCTTTCTGTGTCGTATTTTCTTGAGTTTGGGTTTTTGTCAAGGTGTTGCTATTCATCATAGTACTCGTCGTCTTTGTTAAGTCAAGCTTCAGAAAAAGTCCCCTTTGTCTTCCTTTTCCCTTTGTCATCCCGGTGAGGTGCACGATAACGTTCCACTCTATTTTATGCCGAGAGCACGGAAGGGAAAGAGGGAGAAAAATGTATGTCGAATATTGACTAAAAGTGTATATAACAAGGATATATGTCGATTTTAAAGATTTTCTAATTTACTTATCAAAACTCCTCTCTAAGTAATATTTCTTTCTCCCTCCTAGAAAAAATTAAATTATTGAAATTCAAATTACAAGACTTGATGTATGTGTACACAATCAATATATAGTATCATTGCTTTTTCAATGAATTCACTAACAAAAACAACAACAATAGTATACCAATTGTAATCCCATAAGTTAGATTTTCGAAGGCTATATTGTGTGTAGATCTTATTCCAACCTCGAGAAAGTAGAGAGGATGTTTCCAAACCTCAATTCAAGTAACACATATTAGAGTAGTTTAAAAATAACTTACAAAAGTAAAGCACACATAGCAAATAATAAAAAGTAATCATATATATCAACCAAAAGAGGAACAGTAACGACAACAAAATACAACATCAACTAAGATAAAGAAATAACAAAAAGTAGTAGAAATTGAAGGAAAAAATATTATAAGACTTGTCTAATACTAATGGTATGGAAGGAGAAATATGTGTAATATTCCATCCCTATCTGGTAGTAAAGTAATACTACACTCAGCTATCTTCTGATCTTCCATCCTAATTCTCAATATCCATAACCTCTTCTCTTAGATTATATATTATTAGTCACCTCTCCTCAATAATTCTTCAACCTACCTCTACTTCTCATTAAACACATCACCATCAACCTTCCACTCCTCCTCACTATGATATCTATGTAGATCCTCTTCACATGCTCGAACCATCTTAATCTTTCTTCTTTTAGCTTCTCCCTATAGAGTCACTCTCACATTGTTTAAGATATTCTTATTCCTAATCTTACTTCTTCTAGTATGCTCACATATCGACTTCAATATCCTCATTTATACATCTTTTATCATTTTGCATGAGAGTTCTTAATTGGCCAATGCTCCACTTCATACAACATAGTTTGCTTAACTATACGACTATGTAGAGCTTGCCTTTAAGTTTCGATGGTACTTTTTTAATGATAAATTCACTAGATTCAATTCCTATTTGTTTTCAATGCAATGTTTGAACCTTAGCAAATTCTTCACACCTTGTTCTCTTTTGCAAGTGAATATTATGTTTGTTTTAGATTGACATGAGTCATTACAAAATATTAGGTTATATGTTTTGAAGATTTAATTTGTTTATATTATTAATTAATACTTTAGAATAAATATATGGGCCTTAGCTCGTCAGTTGAAGGAAGCCACACTAGTAACATCTAATCAAAAAATAAAGATTGTTAACCTCAGATGTAGAAGAGTGAAGATGGAGAAAAATGTCATACCTTTGATAGCCGACAGAAAAGATTGTCATTGGAGCACAATGAAGGAGGTTTGAAACCCAAAAATGGTGGAAGATGAAGCACTTAGTGGGCAGCCATAGAGACATCAACGAACAAAGGAGGCAGAAGAGATAGGTGCCTAACTTAGGAAAGTAACCCTAGATTTTCTCTTTTTACCTTTAAAGTTGGATTCCACCGACCTTGGCTTATGGATCTTTGTATATTGGGCTTTACTCCACTCTTTGGAACAATTTGATTAAATAAAATCGGGTTTTAAGGCCCAAGTTTAACTAAAAATAAATAGAATAAATATAGTGTTTCATAAATTAAGAACTAGTATACGAAAGAACCCATGGCACTAGGTTCTCTTTTTGCTAATGTATTGAAATGAGTTATTTATAAAGAGTAGAATTATATGCATTGATGATATTTTTTAAAATAGGTATAATTAATAGCCTAGAATAAATTTACATCTTTGAAAGCTACGTATATAAACAATTTAGGAATCACCATTTTTCCCTAATATAAAAGATCTTTAATATGATTGTAATTAAAATTTGTGTGATATACTATATATGATTTCATTTTCAATAAGGTCAATAAATTCATACTAAGAATTAAGATTAAGAGTATCAAAAGTTCACTTGACTCTAATATTTTACACCATTGGGAACCATCGCGCCTGATTTTGTCTTTGTAAATAAATATTTTATTTGTTTTAGGTAAAAAATGACTCAAGAAAAAGTGCAAATATGCATTACTTGTACTAATTAATAACCTAGAATTGCTATATGCTCACTAAATTTGTAGCCATAGAGCTAAAAAAGTCATTGGCGGTGTTTGATTACATGATGTTTGTGAGAGAATTGAACGTCTCTTATGAAATCCTCCCAAACCTTTTGGTCTTTCACTTCTATTGCTGCAACTATGAAGTAGATGGATGTGGCTTGGCCCTTTATTTTCTCACAACAGCTCGTAAAGCTTTTTCAGAGGAGGAGAGAGTCAGTGAAGATGAAGATTGAGAGATGAATATTGAACTAGGGATCATCTGTCCTTTTTTTATATTAGGTCCTTTTTCTCTTTCATTTCTTTTCTTTCAATTTTTTTTAGATATGTTGTCTATTTGTGATGTTAGGCCATTTGATTGGACCAAAATTGTTTTATGTTTAAAAGAGGCCTGATGGTCTAAGAATAACTTTACTACTTTGGAAGTTACATAAATAATTTACACTTCACTAGTTTCCTTAATAATAGAAGATATTTAGCATGATTATATTTAAAATTCATGCGATATATAACAAATAGTGCAATTTCTTTTTTGAAAAATTCACTAAATTCATACCAATTAAGAATTAAGAGTCCAAAATAGTTGATTTGATTCCAATGAATTACACTCTATGAAATCATCATGTCTGGTTATATGTTTTAGATTGAAATGAGTGATTAAAATGGTATAAAATTTAAGTGTATTCACAGTGTAATTTTTTAAAATATGAATAAATTTTCCTTTTTGGAAGTTCCATAAATAATTTATGAATGACTAATTTTCCTTAACAGTCGAAGATATTCAACAAAAATGCAGATAAAATTCAAGTGATGCATAGCTAATGGTACAATTTCATTTTTGATGAATTCACTAAATCCATGCTAAATAAGAATAAGGGTCTAAATTATTTAATTCACTTTAATGATGTAACACCTTAGAAGTCATATATGTCTTATCAGATAATACAGGTTCAAATATTCAAGTTTATAGAAAAATTAAAACTTAAAGACAATATTTTGGGGCCGTAAAAGAAACTATGGTGTCATAGCCTGATTTTCAATGTCATGATCGTACTTACTACATCTCGTCAATACTTAAGCCTAATCCATAGCCCATAACCATAAGCAATGGACAATCATGTGGAAGACATAGTAGGAAGCATGAATCTAATAAAAAGAGAAGAAAGAGAAAAAAAAACTGAAATATAACACAAGAATACTGACATTAGTTAGTAATCCAGCATCTTATCAAAATAATGGTACAAGAATTTTACAATTACCAAATGTGTATGTGTCACGGCCTGAGAGGGTACCCTTAGCGTGACCGACACTCGGAGACTATTGCTAACCCCCAAGTGAACCACTCGACCTCATCACGTATGTTCAATCACATCCTAGTAGCGGAAGACATCAGTGTATAAGAATACTTAAAGTAAAGAAAAGGCAAACGATAAATAAAATCCAAAGGCCAAACAATCTATCCATCAACTGTGTAAAACTAGTATGAAAGAAACTAGTCAATAATAACATCCAATCACACTCAATAGTTTAGTCTATGAAGCCTCTAAAACAACTAACCAAGTGGTGCTAACAACATAACCATAGCTACCTCAAAATAAAATAAAAAGGCTAAACTCAAATCTAGAAAGAAAAATATGATATTCTTTGAAAATAGAGGAGGGCTCACCAATCAGCTGAAAGCAAATAGGTCCTCAATAGGGTGTCTGTTGATGACTGCTAGTACCTGTCTCTGCATCATGGAAAGATGCAAGCCCAAATAGACATCAGTATGTGGAATGTACGAGTATGTAAAATAGCAGAAAGAAACATGTAAAGGAAGAATCACATCAACTCAAATAGCTCAACTCAAGAAGTAGGAAACTCAATCATCTTGTTAAGAGTCTAAAGTAAGAATGCAATTCTCATCTATCATCTACGGCCCATCCATTCAGAGTACTATCGAGGACTATTTGGGAGTTTCTCTAACTGACAACCATCACCTATGAGTCGGTGATAATACAATGAAGCGATGTCATAGGCACATCCATCCAATACCTTGCCAGGGTACAGGACATCCCATCAGTGGATCCAAAATTAGTAACATCATGTCCTCTTTTTGGGACATTAGGAAACACCTGTTTTATAATTCAATCCTCTTCAACGCTGGCTACATAGTTATTGAGTTTGAGTTAGACTTACTCAATTTGCTCATAAGACATCAACCCTACGGTTAACTTATTCACCTAATCTCATTGGACATTTATCAACTCAATTCATCACATCAACTATCAACTCTTTGATTACATTCTTTTAAGGCTCAAGTCTTAACTCATAAGTACTCTATCATGCATCATTTTAACTCATGGCATTCAGGAAAATCTAAGTAAAGTTAAAGCATTTAGGGATTCCATAAACATCTTCAGGCTCAAATTATTGTGATGCATTCTCATTTAAATAGAATATGTAAAAACAATAAGAATTCATGATAGGGTTCATGTAGTAAGGCAAAATCATCTAATTCAAGCATTCAGTTCATAAAAATTGTAGTTCATGCAAAATTGTATAGAAACACATTAGAATTTAAGAAAAACCTTCAAGAAACTTTCATGGGAGACTCAATTCACTCACAACTCCATCAGTTCAGGTTATGGCGCATATGGAAGAACAAAGTCCATGTTTTAGTTATCCTGACATACCTAGACGTTTTGATTCTTGAAACAGCTTGGATGATTCTCAATTTTTGCTTCAAACCTTAGCCTTTTTTACCTTTGAACCCTTTCTCTAAGTTTGAGAGAGCGTTTTAGTGTAAAAAGACTAAACTGACATGTTTAGGATTTTATTTAGGTGTAAAAATATCAGTTTTAGGCTTTGAAAGGGAGAGAAAAGACCAAAATATCCTTTCTTAAAAAATTGTCAAAGTCGTCTATGGGCCTATCTATGGCCCATAGAAACTTCCACGGCCCACAGGGACCTTCTTTAAACTTTTGGGCAAATTTCGGGGTCTTTGGATCACTTTCACAAGCTCAATCTACAATCCGTAGACTGATCTACAGAATTTGGAACCAAAAAAGTGGATTTTCATGACATTTTCTACAAGTTAGCAGACAAGTCGTAATTTTTCCCATGGCCCGTATCAGGTTTCATTTTGTACCTATCATGACCTAGACCTAGGGTCCAGGAGTGACATGGCGAATGGGAACTCGAGAGTCCCTAAACAAGCATCAAAGTATCCAAAATTCACATTATCGGTTCAGAAGAATATTCAAAAAGTAAACACATTGTTCTAAGAGATGGGAAAGTAGGACTCATGCTATGGGGATATCAGAGGAAAAGTGATTAACATGGATTCACATAACATGTAGCACATAAAGACTAAGGGGCGAGTAAGTATGACTCACTATATGAGGGCAATTCGGGACTTAGGATCTTCCACATATCCACATCAAACATACATAAATATCATAATCCTCATAAGAAATCCATAATATCCAAAAGATATCCATAGTTGTAAGAGCCAAATACAACACATAACACATAGATCCGACAAGAGCCTACAAGATGTCCAACAATGCCTCTAGTCATAAGATGGGACGAGGGCCAAGACATGCTCTAGGATCACCCTCAAGTAAATATAGCATAAGCAAAAGTTACATAAGATAGAGTAATGGTGGCTTGTCCTTGAAAGAAAGGACTCACCACAACAGGCTAAAACTTGAGATCCCAACTAAAGTCGTATGGTGGATGAATGTAGTCTTCGGTCCCTACATGGTGAGATCATGTAGGCAAAAGTACGTGTTAGTACATTTGAATATACTAAGTATGCAGGTGCAATGCATGTAACTTACTAAAACCTGTTGAAACGACCCCAGATGATAGTCTTGCAATCAGTGCGAAAATCTAAGCCTGATGATGGTCTTGACTCGACCTTAACACGAAAAAATGTGAATTAATTTTTTCCGAGAAAATAAAAAATAGTGAGATTTTTGTGCCCCTTCCATGACGCGAAGAGGACACGGAACCACATTTGAGTTTATTTCAAAATTTGATGGAACTGAAAAAATTCACGAAAAAGTGTAAAAATATACTAGTGCGCTTCGCGCACTAGTGCAAGAGGAAACAATTTTTTTTCTTTTGATGGAGAGGGGTAATTTTGACATTTTTCACATCCCATAATCCTAAGTCAAATGTTTTAAGTCGTATTAAGGTCCAAAAAAAATTTTTTTTTCACATTTGTTGGTTCAAAAACCCTTCCAAGAAAAGTTCAAGTGTAAAGAAAGTCAAAGATTTCTCCCCAATTCTTCAAGAAAATCCCTCCAATTCACCCAGAGTTCTTCCCAAAGTATGTAACGCCACTCTAAAACTATTATTTTTGGAGAATATCTTAGAAAATATAAGTAAGTTTTCAACCAAGAACTTTCAAGTTCTAATTGACATTAAATCTATGTAAATTCTATGAAGTATGTTAATTTCCATGGTACATATAGATTCTTGACAACTATTATGATTCTTGATCTCAATGTTGTTCAATTAAAGTATTGCTATCAAATTTAAAGTAGTGTTGTTAAGGTTTCTTGAAAATCTTATTATTATTTCAAGAAAGTAAAACTAGTAAGAATACCATTTAAGCTAAGTTCAAGAAGTAAATTTTAAGAATTTGGTCCTTGCTTATTAGCTAAGAAACCTAGCCTGTTTTTAAATCACTTAAGTTGATACAAGTTTCAGTCAAGTTAAAGAATCCATGTGAGAAAACTAAGTAAAAAGTTAGGCTAAGTCCCTAAGAAATCAGATTTCAAGAATTTATGATTTCTTAAGTATGAGCTGTGTAAAAATCATTTTTGGGAGTAGTATTGAGCAGCGATATAAGTGAGAGTAGAATAAATTACTTGAACTCATAAACTGTGTAGCCAGTATAGGATAGAATTGTACCACGGTACCTTCCTCATTAGCAACTAAGATGGCCTAGTTTTGGGATGGATCCACTCCCCTAGTTCTTCATCTCTAACCCTGGCAAAGTACGGGATGGCTCTGGCAGTCTGGGCAAGACTCTGTATCAGCACGGAGCTCATAGTGGTGGTTGTCGGTTAGAGTAACTCCCCAAGCTAAGAACTATGTTTTGCTTATTGGTTTTCAGCATGTTATCTTCAGCATACAAGTCTTTATGATTATTGTATTACATTATGAATTATGTTTATGTCTTTTGAGAAGTATTATGATATCCTGATTAAATGTTTTGGTGATCTTACATACCCTACATATCACGTACTAAAATGCTTAGGACCTACATCGTTTTATGATACAGAAGCAGGTGACAGAGTTCCTCAGCAGCCGCTCCATTGAGAACCTGACAGCTTTCAGTCTTTGGTGAGGCTTCTTCTCAGTCCGAGGCTTTTGAGTTGTTTATGTTGCTTTTCAATTTTTATTTTTTTCTGGCTACTTGGGGCCTGTCTTAGTAGTCCTTTAAGACAGTTTTAGTAGAAGTTCTATAGAGCATGTGATATTATTCTAGTCTCAGTTTGTTTAATATTGCTTATGCACTTTTTTATTCAGTTTATGCAGATAGTTTATGAATTATCTTATTGCTTCTATAGCTTTCCACTGTTGTTTAAGTCTTCCACTGAGTAAGTAGCCAGGCCAAGTGGTTCGCTTAGTACCAGCAATGGTTTTCGAGTGTCGACCACATCCAGTGTGTAGGCTCAGGGGGTTCTTTGGTAATTTTCACGGGGTGTTATAAAAAGTTCGAAGAAAATGGATTCCGGAAGGGAAAAAAGTCTGAAGAGAACGTCAAAAGTATGTAGTATTACTTTTCCCATTTCTTTTTGTAATTTAGTTTATATTCAGAAACTCTATTTCTTTTTTTGTTTAATTTGTGGCGTGTAGTAGTTGGTTGAAGATGATTTTTTGTTGATTTTTTTTGTAGTTGTAATTATGGTAACAAAGTTCTCTAGGTGATAATATTAATGACTACCATCCTTTTTAGTGATCGCTATGCTTTGTATTTGAGAATATGGTAAACAATCCTCCATTTTCAAAGTTTGTGATACTGTTGGTTAACTTTTTTTTTTGGTATTTTTTTAGTATTGTTTTGGTTTAAAATATGTGAAACGACACCCAAAAAGTGCCCGAACATGTGACTCGGAAGTACCTAAAATTGTAATTTTCATATATCTCAAAATTCATGTGTGATATTAAAAATCTTACTTCATATTCTTGATCAGGGGAAAAATTGAGTGGGGAATGGGTCTAACCCCGATTTTAGAGCAATCGTATCAAAATTCGAAAGTCCAAAAAATTTCCTCATCCAGTGTTGATCCGATCCCCTAGAGCAACGCAGCTGGGGCAGGGACTAGTGTTAAAATGGTGCCAGTTTTGTTGTTCAGTTCGAGGCTTTTGGGTCTTGGGCCTAAGTCTTCCCATTCGTAAAATACCTATACTTAGTCATATTTCACCATCATATCATACAAGACATTCCCCAATACTCTCTTAAACACTTAGACAAATATTTTACACAAAATCAAGGGTTCCAAACTCATTCTGCATCTTAAGGATTTCACTCAAGCATCAAGTATCCATTCTAATCTTCATTAAGAAATTCTCCAAAGCTAAGGTATGAGGGTTTCAACCATTGGGTCCTTTCACCCATAGTGCGCAAGCTTCCTTTCTACCTAAACATATTCCTAAGTTAATTTACTTATGGGTCTTACTTACTATGAATTTGACTATGAACTATTTTGGGGTTTTGTAAAAGTATGACTGTTTAAGCATATTTTGAGCTATGAATCTTTTATCTATCCTGAGATTTGATGAAGGGTCTTGATGTGCTTTGCGAGGTGGTGTTACCAAGTGTTGGTGGGTTGATTTACTTCGAAATTTCTTTCATGATTTCACTCTTTAATTGCATGATTTTACACTAATATTACATACCCACCAAGTGTTCAATAAAATATCCGGTTAGAGTTCTTGAACTATTCATGATCTATGACTTGTATGACTTTACGATGATGAAATGAATGTATGTATAAATTTATTTTATAAATAGTATCTATAGTGTTGAAAGTTGACCACGTCTCGTTTGGGGGGTGGTAGGCCCAAATAATAATGTTGGGGGTTTGTACCTCAATTGCCTCATTGGCAAGGTAGTAGGACAATGCAACCATGTTGGCGAGTTTGTACCTCAATTGCCTCGCTCGGGAGGTAGTCAGACCATACAACCATATCGGGGGTTTGTACCTCAATTTCCTGCTCGGGAGGTAGTAGTCCCGTGCAACCATGCCAAGCGTTTATACCTCAATTGCCTTGCTCGGGAGGTAGTAGGCCCGTGCAACCATATTGGGGGGTTTGTACCTTAATTGCCTCGCTCGGGGGTATTAGGCCCATGCAACCATGTTGGGGGGTTTGTACCTCAATTGCCTTGCTCAGGGGATGGTAGGCCCGTACAACCACGTTGGGGAGTTTGTACCTCAATCGCCTCACCAAGGAGGTGTTAGCCCTTGGTTATTAATGTTATTCTCTTCCTACACATGTAATATGATATATATAATCATGGTTTACTACAAGCATCATTTATGCATGCCATATTGCTATATGCTCATTTATTACCTAATTATCCATTTTGGCTATGTGCCCATCCCTTGTTGCATTGCATCCTACATACTTAATACTTTAAAATGTACTAATGCATACTCTATGCCAACATGATGTTACCATGTAGGAACTGGAGCTCCACTTGATCATCCTCCTCCTCCACGTGGCTAGTACGATTTCTCTCAAGAAAGTTGGTGACTCCTCAATTTTGGGGACAATGTCTTTGATCTTATGATATGTATAAAGACTCTCTTTCCTTTTATTGTATGCATTGACTATGGGGTGAGCCCGGCTGCTTGTCTTGGCCCCTGCTAAGTTCTATGTTTAAAGGTGTTGTTGGACAAGTTATCTAATGATGCTTTGAGCTTTGACTCTCTTGACTCTTTGATGTTTATGATATGAAAGATGTCCCTTAGCCCTGTATTACCCCTTTTTCCTATCTATTGTTGTCATTTTATGCTTCCGTGACTAAGGATGTGTAATGATATATTAAGAGGCTTGATTGGCTTCGAGTTCCCCGTTTTCCATGTTACATCTAGGCCTTAGGCTTGGGTTGTGACAAACTTGGTATCAGAGCACTAGGTTGTTAATTATCCTCGACATCCGACACACCACGTTGATTAGAGTCTTATTCATGGTCGTTTTATGCACCACAACTATGAGTAGGAGGCTATGAGACATTTTAGAAAATGTTTCCCTTCTTTTTACTCTATGTCATGCTATAGAAGTTATCTAATGTTTCCCCCTCTAACGAATGATTTTTTCTATGCTAGATTATGCCTAAGACAAGAGGATGAAGAGCCCGCACACCCGAGGAACAACTGGCTCATGGAGAGCTCCGGGATGCTCTCACCTTGCTAACTCAATTTGCTGGTAATCAATCCAATCAAGGGTCCCAAGCCCCTTATGCTCCTACTCCGGCATATCAAGTGATAGACATTATTAAGATAAATTCACTGGAATGGGTCTAAGGTGGATGAGGACCCTCAAGAATTTATTGATGAGGTACTTTAAGTGTTGTCTATCACGGAGTTGGTGGCTTACCAACTCAAGCGGGTGGCCCAAGTACGGTATACTGAATGGAAGGAGGAGAAGGGGAACAACAATGTGGTTCTATAGGAGGAGTTTAAGGTAGCTTTCCTTAATCAGTTCTTTCCTCTTGAGCTTAGGGAGGCCAAAATGGTGTAGTTCATGAATTTGAAGCAAGGATCCATGAGTGTGAGGGAGTATGCCCTCAAATTCAACCAACTCTCTAAATATGCTCCACACTTGGTTGTCGACCCAAGGTCTAGGATGAATAAGTTTGTGATGGGTGTATCCGATTTGGTGAGTGAAGAATGTCATACCGCCACGTTTATAGGTGACATGGACTTCTCCCGCCTTATGACTTATGCCGAACAATTGGAGGGGGGAAATTGAGAGAGAGAAGGGGGAATGAGGCTAAGAGAGCCCATTTTGATGGTAAGTTCTAAAGTCTCAAAGGTGGTCGGTTCCTTCAAGGCCAAGGGTCTTTTCATACTTTTAATAGAAGGTTTGCCAATGACTACCCAAGGGCCCAAGGGGACGGTGGTCTGGTGCCTAATGCTATGTGTCCAAAATGTAGTAAGGATTATGGTGGCCAATGCTTGAGTGCTATAATGGTTATTATAGTTGTAGGGAAGTGGGGCACAAGGCAATGGATTTTCTACGTAATCACAACAAGGGTAAAGAGGTTCATCCACAAGGTCGGGAAGCGGTTCCTTTGGGGAGAGGAGGTCAAGAAGGTGGTTCCCCAAGGCACAATCGATTCTATGCACTCCAAGGGAGGAAAGGGGTTGAGGAGGTGTCTGATATCGTTAGTCGTATGTTAAAAGTCTTTGATTTTTATGTGTATGCTTGATAGACCCAGGTGCCACTCTTTCTTTTGTTACACCTTTTGTTGCCAAAAAGTTTCATGTTGAGCCCAAATTGTTGTGTTAGTCTTGAGGTTTGTACTCTCATTGGTGCATCTATTATTGCTAGAAAGATCTATAGAAATTATTCCATTTACATCTTGCACAAAATATTGCCTTGTGATCTTGTTGAGTTGGATATGATGGATTTCGATGTTATTCTTGGGATGGATTGGTTGCATGAACATTATGCTTCTATTGATTGTAGAACCCATACGGTCAAATTCCAATTCTCAAATAAACCCATCCTTGAGTGGGAGAGTCATGATGTGGTGGTCAAGGGTAGGTTTATGAAATGACCCGGAAAAGTGCCCAAAAATGTGCCTTGAAAGTGCCCGAAATCATAATTTCCGTATATCTCAAAATTCATGCATGATATCGCACGACTTCATATTCTTTATCAGGGGGTCAAATTGATTGGGAAATGGGTCTAATCCCAATTTTAGAGCAACCATATCAAAATTTGAAAGTTCATAATTTGCAAATTCCATTGACGATCCGCGCCGCAATGCGACGCGGCCAGGGCGCGGACTAGTGTTATTTTTGCCCAATTATTTTTAGTTCGCTCCAAGACTTTTGGGTCATGGGCCTAAGCCTTCCGATGCGTGAAAATACCTGTACTTAGCCATATTTTACCTTCATATCATCTAAGACATTCCCCAATACACTCTTAACCACTTAGACTAATATTCCTCTCAAAATTCAAGTGTCCAAGTCTCTTTCGGATCATAGGGAATTCATCAAATCTTCAAGACTCCATTTAAATCTTCTTCAAGAAATTCTCCAAAGCTAAGGTATGTGAGTTTCAACCATTGGGTTCTTTCACCCATGCTTCCCAAGCTTCCTTTTAACCTAAAATATATGTTTCTAAGTTGATTTTACATATGGGTTTTCTATAATGAATTTGACTATGAACTATGTTGGGGTTTTGTAAAAGTATGGTTGTTTATGCATGTTTTGAGCAATGAATCTTAGATCTATCTTGAGATTTGATGAAGGATTTTGATGTATATTGTATGATGGTGTTACTAATTATTGGTGGGATGATTTACTTCAAGATTTCTTATATGATTTCAGTCTTTAATTGCATGGCTTTACCCTAACATTGTACACCCACCAAGTGTTTGATAAAATGTCTGATTATAATTTCTTAAGAAATTGAAGGTCCAACCCATGTCTTATGAGATGAATAACTTTCTAATGATGAATGGGATGTATGTATATGATGTTCTCCTATATTGTGTTGGAAATTGACCATGCCCCACTCGGGGGATTGTGAGCCCATATGACCATGTCGAGGGGTTTGTACCTTGATAGCCAGGTTGAGGGGTTTGTACCTCAATCAACATGGGTGGTAGGGTGCGACGATCCACCAACCAATCAAGAGGTTTGTACCCTGATAACCAGGTTGAGGGGTTTATATCTCCATCACCATGGGTGGTAGGGTGAGACGATCCACTAACCAATCAAGGGGTTTATACCTTGATAAACTATGAACTCTATAATGATGGTCTCTTCTTGCACGTGTATAATGTTCTATGTAAGCATGATTTACTTCAAGCATCTTCCATGCATGCTATATAGTTATATGCTACTCATTGCCTATGCTTATGCATTTCGATTATGTTGCTTATCTCTTGTCGCATTACATCCTACATACTTAGTAAATTCAAAGGTACTAACGCATAATCTATGCCTACATGATGGCACCATGTAAGAGCCGGAGCCCCGCTTGAGCATCTTCCTCCACATGGCTAGTACGATTTCTCTCAAGCTAGTTGGTGAGCCCTCCATTCCGGGGACAATGTCTATGATCTCATGCTATGTATTAAGACTATCTTTCTTTTATGTATGTATTAACTATGAGGGTGAGTCAAGTTGCTTGTCTTGGCCCCTGCTCTTATCTATGTAGTAGAGGTGTTATTGGACATGTTATGTATTGAGCCTTGACTCTCTTATTTTGATGCTTATGTTATGGAAGTATCCCTTTAGGCCCTTTTTCCCTTATTTCTGCCTTATTATGTTGTTTAATTGCTTTCTCGACCAATGATTTATAATGATATGTTAAGAGGTTTGTTTGGGGTCCCTTCGGGTTCCCCATTCGCCGTGTCACATCGAGGTCCTAGGCTTGGGTTATGACAAACTTAGTATCAGAGCACTAAGTTATTAATGGTCCTCGGCATCCAACACATAACGTCAATTAGAGTCTTGTTCATAGTCTTATTCATGGTTGTGTTGTGCACCACAACTATGAACAAGAGGCTATGAGGCTTTTAGAAAATATTTTCCTTGTTCATGTTCTAAGTCGTTCTATAGAGTTGAATTAAGGTTTTTCCCCTAAAGATTGTTCTTTGCTATGCTAAATGAGGACCCTCAAGAGTTCATTGATGAGATCTACAAGGTATTGGCTATCATGGGTATTAGATCGGAAGAGAAAGCGGAGTTGATGGCCTACCCACTCAAAAGGGTAGAACAAATATGCTTTAATTAATGGATAGAGGAGAAGAGAATCAATAATGTGGTGCTTTGGAACGAGTTCAAGGCAGCTTTTCTTAATCGGTTCTTCCCTCTTGAGCTTAGGGAGGCCAAAATAGTGGAGTTTATGAATTTGAGACAAGGGTCTATGAGTGTGAGGGAGTATGCCATCAAGTTCAATCAACTATCAAAATATGCTTCCCATTTCGTTGCCAACGTAAGGTCTAGAATGAACAATTTCGTGATGGGTGTATCCAATTTTGTGAGTAAGTAATGTTGATTTGCTATATTGATTAGTGACATAGATTTGTCCCATTTGAAGACTTATGTCAAACAAATGGAGGAGGAAAAGTTGAGGAAGAGGAAGAGTAATGAGACCAAGAGGGCTCATTTTGAGGGAAGGTTACAAAGTCAAAAGGGTGACCAGTTCCATCAAGGCCAAGGGTCTTCTCATGCTTCTAATGGGATGTTTGCAAATGACTTCCCAAGGGCCGAAGGTGTTGGTGGTATGGTTCATAATAATGTGTGTGCAAGATGTGGTAGGGCTCATGGGGGTCTATGTTTGAGAGACACTAATGCATGTTATGGATGTGGGGAAGTGGGTCACAAAAAGATTGATTTCCTGGTAACCGCAACAAGGGTGAGGAGGTTCGTCCACAAGGTGCAAATGTGGTTCCTTTGGGGAGAGGTGGTCAACAAGGTGGTTCCCTAAGGCACAATCTGTTCAATGCACTCCAAGGAGGCAAGGGGTTGAGGAGATCCCCGATGTCATCACCGGTGTGTTAAAAGTCTTTTATTTTGATGTGTATACATTAATTGATTCAGGTGCCACTCTTTCTTTTGCTACCCCTTTTGTTTCCAAAAAGTTTCATGTTAATCCCAAATTGTTGTGTGAGTCTTATGAGGTATCTACTCCGATTGGTGCATCTATTGTTGCTAGAAAGGTGTATAGAAATTGTTCCATTTGCATTTTGCATAAGATATTTCCTTGTAATCTTGTGGAGTTGGAAATGGTTGATTTTGATGTTATTCTTAGGATGGATTGGTTGCATGCATACTATGCCTGTATTGATTGTAGAACCCGTAGGGTCAAGTTACAATTCCCAAATGAACTCGTTCTTCAGTGGGAGAGTCATGATGTTGTGTCAAGGGTAGATTCATCTCTTGCATTAAATCCCATTAGTTGATCTCTAAGGGGTGTCTTTGTCATCTTGTGAGAGTTACGGATGTGGAGTCCAAGGTCCTTCCTTTAGAGTCGATTCCAATTGTAAATGAAGAATTGCCAATAAGTTCCTTGATGTCTTTCCAAATGACCTTCCCGGTGTTCCTCCCAATAGGGAAATAAATTTTGGTATAGGCCTCCTTCCCGATACTCAACCCATTTCTATTCCCCCTTATCGTATGGACCTAGTAAAGTTAAAGGAGTTGAAGGAGCAATTGAGGGATTTGTTGGAGAAGGGTTTCATTAGGCCTAGCCAATCCCCTTGGGGTGCACCGATTTTGTTTGTGAAGAAGAAGGACGGGTCGCTTAGAATGTGTATAAACTACCGGCAACTTAATAGGGTCATCATAAAGAATAAGTACCTTGTTCCAAGGATTGATGATTTGTTTGACCAATTGCAACAGGCTCCAGGTATCATCAAGTGAAGGTGAAGGAGTGTGATATTCCTAAGACGGCCTTCCGAACTAGGTATGCACATTATGAGTTTGTTGTGATGTCTTTTGGATTGACCAATGCACCGACTATCTTTATGGATCTTATTAATAGGGTCTTCAGACCCTACCTTGATTCGTTTGTTATGGTCTTCATTGATGATAATTTGATTTATTAACATAGTGAGGAGAAACATATGGGCCATTTGAGGGTAGTGCTACAAAGATTGAGGGAAGAGAAGTTGAATGCCAAGTATGAAAAATGTGAATTTTGGTTAAAAGAGTTTGGATTCCTAGGTCAGGTGATATCGGGCATGGTATTAAGGTGGATCCTAAAAAGACAGATGTGGTTGGAAATTGACCTAGACCATTGATGCCATCGGATATTAGAAGCTTCTTGGGCTTAGCAGTTTACAACCGGAGGTTTGTGAATGGGTTCTCTACAATTGCTTCTCCTATGACCAAGTTGAATCAAAAGAAAGCCAAATTTGTATGGACCGATGAGTGTGAAAAGAATTTCCAAACATTGAAAGATAAGCTTGTGTTTGCTCCTATATTGTCACTATCGGAAGGGTTAGAAGGGTCTGTTGTGTATTGTGATGCTTCAAGTGTTGGTATGGGTTGTGTGTTGATGCAAAATGGTAAGGTGATAGCCTATGCTTCTAGGTAACTCAAAGTACATGAATATAATTATCCTATCCATGATCTTGAATTAGCCATCATGGTCTTTGCTTTAAAAATGGTGTCACTTTTTGTATAGGGTGCATGTTGATGTGGTCACCGACGATAAGAGTGTCCAATATGTCTTCACTCAAAAAGATCTCAACTTGAGACAAAGAAGGTAGTTAGAACTTCTTAAGGACTATGATATGGGTGTGCGTTATCATGCCGATAAGGCTAATATGGTGGCTGATGCATTGAAAAGGGTGTCCATGGGTAGCCTAGCACATGTTGATGATAGTGGCAAAGGGGTGGCTAGGGAGGTTCATCAGTTGGCTAGATTGGGAGTTAGGTTGGAAGAGGTTGATAATGGTGGTGTTATTGTTATTGATGGATTTAAATCTTCATTGGTTGAGGAGGTGAAAGCTAAGCAAGATCTTGACCCCGCTTTGGTAGAATTGAAGGCATTGGTAAAGGATGGTGAAGGTTTTCTCTCTAGGGAGATGGTGCCTTTAGATACCTAGATAGGTTATGTGTGCCTTGTGTTGATGGCTTGAGAGAAAAGACTCTTGATGAGGCTCATGGATCTTCCTATTCTATTCATCTCGGTTCTACTAAGATGTATAGAGATTTGAGAGAGGTGTATTAGTGGGGAGGTATGAAGAGGGACATTGCCAAATTTCTTTCTGGTTGTCATAGTTGCCAACAAGTCAAAGCTGAGCAACAAAGGTCAGGTTGCCTAGCACAAGACCTAGAGATTCTTACTTGGAAGTGGGAGGAGATTAACAAGGACTTTATGGTTGGGTTGCCCAAGTCTAGAAAGGGTTTTGATTCTATTTGGGTTGTGGTTGATAGGATGACAAAATCGGCTCACTTTCTACCGGTTAAGACCACATATGGGGCTGGAGATTATGCTAGGTTGTACATGCATGACTTGTTGAGGTTGCATAGGGTTCCTTTGTCCATCATATCGGATCGTGGTTCTCAATTTACTTCACATTTTTGGAGGTCCTTTCAAAGGGCCTTGGTACAAGAGTTAAACGTAGTACGGCCTTTCACCCTCAAACGGATGGCCAAGCCGAAAGAACTATCCAAACCCTTTAGGATATGCTTAGGGCTTGTGTATTGGAGCTTAATGGTAGTTGGGATGATCATCTTTCATTGATTGAGTTTGGCTATAACAATAACTACCATTCTAGCATTAGTGTGGCTCCTTTTGAGGCCCTTTATGGTAGGCATTGTAGATCACAAGTTAGGTGGTTTGAAGTAAGAGATGTGGCTTTATTGGGACCAGATCTGGTTATGGAGGCTATTGATAAGGTTAGGATGATTAAAGAAAGGTTGAAGACGGCCCAAAGTCGCCAAAAGTCCTATGTCGATGTGAGGAGAAGGGATCTTGAATTCATAATTGGTGATTGGGTCTATTTGAAGGTATCACCCATGAAGGGAGTGGTTCATTTTGGTAAGAAGGGCAAGTTGAACCCAAGATATGTGGGTCCTTATAAGGTGTTAAAGAGGATTGGAAAGTGGCTTATGGGCTGGAGTTGCCTAGTGAAATGGACTTGGTTCATCAAATCTTTCATGTATCCATGTTGAGGAAATGTGTGGGTGACCCAAATGTTACTGTCCCATTGGATGTCGTGGGTGTAATTGAGTACAACTTGACTTATGAAGAAGTTCTAGTAGAGATCTTGGATAGACAAGTAAAGAGGTTGAGGAACAAGGATGTGGCTTCCGTTAAGGTCCTTTGGAGGAATCAGTAAGTTGTAAGTGCTGCTTGGGAGGCCGAAGCGGACATGCAAAAGCGATATCCTTACGTTTTCCACTCCACTCAAGCCTAAGGTATTAATCTAAGTTCCCTATATGATTTCAAATCTTATGTTCAACCCTCATATCATTGCACACATTTGATGTTTAAATTGACAATTTCATGATGATTTTACATTTATGTCGAGATTTTTGAAATGATGTTTAAGTGCATTGTTGCATCCTTATGTGGGCTGAAATTGTCATGTTTACGTCTCTTGTATACATTTCTTTGACATCAGGGATGAATGTTCCCAAGGGAGAGATATTGAAACGACTCAAAAAAGTGCCAAAAATGTGCCTCGAAAGAGTCCAAAATCATAATTTTCATATATCTCAAAATTCGTGCGTGATATCAAAAATCTAACATCATATTCTTGATCAGGGGGTCAAATTGAGTGGGAAAATGAGTCTACCCCCGCTTTTAGAGCAATCGTATTAAAATTCATAAATCTACAATTTGCAAACTCCAATGATGATCCGCGCCCCTGGTGCGACGCGGCCAAGGCACAGACTAGTGTTATTTTTGCCCAGTTATTTTTAGTTCGCTCCAAGACTTTTAGGTCGTGGGTCTAATTCTTCCCATGCGTGAAAATACCTGTACTTATTCATGTTTCACCTTCATATCATCCAAAACATTTCTTAATACACTCCCAAATACTTAGACTAATATTTCTCTCAAAATTAAAGTGTCCAAGTCTCTTCCGGATCTTAAGGAATTCATCCGAGCTTTAAGTCTCTATTCAAATCTTCTTCAAGAAATTCTCCAAAGCTAAGGTATGTGGGTTTCAACCATTGGGTCCTTTCACTCATGGTGCCCAAGCTTCCTTTTTACCTAAAATATATGTTTCTAAGTTGATTTTACGTATGGGTTTTGTATTATGAATTTGACTATGAACTATGTTGGGGTTTTGGAAAAGTATGACTGTTTATGCATGTTTTGAGTTATGAATCTTCGATCTATCTTGAGATTTGATGAAGGGTTTTGATGTATATTGTATGATGGTGTTACTAAGTATTGGTTGTATGATTTACTTCAAGATTTCTTGTATGATTTCAATCTTTAATTGCATGATTTTACACTAGCATTACACACTTGCCAAGTATTTGATAAAATGTACGATTATGATTTCTTGAGAAATTGAAGGTCTAATACATGTCTTATGAGATGAATTACTTTATTATGATGAAAGGGATGTATGTATATGATATTCTCCTATATTGTGTTGGAAATTTACCATGCCCCACTCGAGGGTTTGTGAGCCCGGGTAACCATGTCGAGAGGTTTGTACCTTGATAACTATGTTGAGGGGTTTGTACCTCAATCACCATGGGTGGTAGGGTGCAATGATCCACTAACCAATCAAGGGGTTGATACGTTGATAACCGGGTTGAGGAGTTTGTACCTCAATCGCCATGGGTAGTACCGTGAGATAGTCCACCAATCAATCAAGAGGTTTGTACCTTGTAAACTATGAACTCTATAATGGTGGTATCTTCTTGCACATGTGTAATGTTCTATCTAATCATGATTTACTTTAAGTATCTTTCATGCATGTCATATTGTTATATGCTACTCATTGTGTATGCTTATGCATTTCGATTATGTTGCTTGTCTCTTATTGCATTACATCCTACATACTTAGTACATTCAAATGTGCTTAACGCATACTATATTCCTACATAATGTCACTATGTAGGAACCAGAGCCCTGCTTGAGCATCATCCTCCACATGGCTAGTACAATTTCTCTCAAGCTATTTGGTGAGCCCTCCATTTCGGGGACAATGTCTATGATCTCATGCTATATACTAAGACTATCTTTCTGTTATGAGGTAGCGGTAAGGTCTGCGTACATCACACCCTCCCCAGACCCCACTTGTGGGATTCAACTGGGTATGTTGTTGTTGTTGTTGTTGTATGTATTGAGTATGAGGGTGAGCTCGATTTCTTGTCTTGGCCCCCGCTCTTATCTATGTAGTAGAGGTGTTTCTGGACATGTTATATATTGACCCTTGACTCTCTTGTTTTGATGCTTATGTTGTGAAAGTATCCTTTTAGCCACTTTTCCCTTATTTGTACTCTTATTATATTGTTTAATTGCTTTTGAGACCAATGATGTGTAATGTTATGTTAAGAGGCTTGTTTGGGATCCCTTCGGCTTCCCTATTCGTTGTGTCATGTCTAGGCCCTAGGCTTAGGTCGTGACAGTTTATGTCTTACATTAAAGCCCAAAAGTTGATCTCTAAGGGGTGTCTTTATCATCTTGTGAGAGTTAAGGATGTTGAGTCCAAAGTCCTCCCAGTGGAGTGGGTTCTAGTGGTAAATGAGTTTATTGATGTCTTCCCAAATAAACTTCCCGGTGTTCCTCCCGAAAGGGAATCAGACTTAGGTATAGGCCTCCTTCTCGATACTCAATCCATTTTTATTTCTCCTTACCGTATGTCCCCCGCGGAGCTAAAGGAGTTGAAGGAGCAATTGAGGGACTTGTTGGAGAAGGGTCAATCACCTTGGCGTTCACCAATGTTGTTTGTGAAGAAGAAGGATACGTCCCTTAGAATGTGTATTGACTACCGGCAACTTAATACGGATTGATGATTTGTTTGACCAACTTCAAGGGGCTAGCCACTTCTCTAAAATTGATCTTCGGTCTGATTATCATCATGTGAAGGTGAGGGAGTGTGACATTCCCAAGATAACCTTCCAAACTAGGTATAGGCATTATAAATTAGTGGTTATGTCTTTTGGGTTGACAATGCACCGGCTATCTTCATGTATCTTATGAATAGAGTTTTTAGACCCTACCTCGATTTTTTGTTGTGGTTTTCATTGATGATATTTTGATTTACTCTCATAGTGAAGAAGATCATGTGGGTCATTTGAGGGTAGTGTTGCAAAAATTGAGAGAAGAGAAGTTGTATGCCAAATATGAGAAGCGTGAATTTTGGTTGAAAGAGGTTGTCTTTCTAGGTTATGTGGTGTCGAGGGATGGTATTAAGGTGGATCCTAAAAAGATGAAAGATATTATAAATTGGCCTAGACCTTTGACCCCGTCGGATATTAGAAGCTTCTTGGGCTTAGTGGGTTACTACTAAGGGTTTGTGAATGGGTTCTCTTCTATTGTTTCTCCCATGACTAAGTTGACTCAAAAGAAGACTAAATTTGTGTGGACCGATGAGTGTAAAAAGAGTTTCCAAATCTTGAAGGATAAGCTTGTTTCTGCTCCTATCTTGTCTCTACCAGAAGGGTTGGAAGGGTTTGTTGTGTATTGTGATGCCTCCCGGATTCGTTTTGGTTGTGTTTTGATGCAAAAAGGTAAGCTGATAGCCTATGCTTCTAGACACTCAAAGTGCATGAAAAGAATTATCCTACTCATGATCTTGAAATGGCCGCTGTGGTATTTTCCTTGAAATTTTGGCGTCAATATTTGTATAGGCTGTATGTTGATGTGTTTACCGATCATAAGAGTCTCTAATATGTGGTCACTCAAAAAGATCTCAACTTGATACAAAGAAGGTGGTTAGAACTTCTTAAGGATTATGATATTAGAGTGCATTATCATCCCAATAAGACTAATGTTGTGGCCGATGCTTTGAGCAGGGTGTCTATGGGTAGCCTTGCTCATATTGATGATGAGGTCAAAAAGGTGGCTAGAGAGGTTCATCCATTGGCTAGATTGGGAGTTAGGTTGGAAGAGGTTGATAATGGTGGTATTGTGGTTGTTGATAGTTCAAAATCTTCCTTGGTTTGATGAGGTAAAAGCAAAGAAAGATCTTGACCCCTCCTTGTTAGAATTGAAAACCATTGTGAGAGAGAGTAAGGTGGAGGTTTTCTCCCAAGGGGAAGATAGTGCCCTTAGGTACCAAGGTAGGTTGTGTGTGCCTAGTATTGATGGCTTGAGAGAGAGGATACTTGATGAGGCTCATAATTCTTCTTATTCCATTCATCCCAGTTCTACCAAGATGCATAAAGATTTGATGGATGTTTTTTGTGGGGAGGTATGAAGAAAGACATTGACAAATTTGTGGCCGGTTGCCATAGTTGCCAACAAGTCAAAGTCGAGCACCAAAAATCGGGTGGCCTAACCCAAGATATGGAGATTCCTACTTGGAAGTGGGAGGAAATTAACATGGATGTTTTGGCTGGGTTGCCTAAGACTAGAAAGGGTATTGATTCTATTTGGTTTGTGGTGGATAGGATGACAAAATCGACTCATTTTCTACTGATTAATATTACTTATGGGGCCGAAGACTATGCTAAATTGTACATTTATGAGTTGGTTGGGTGCCCTTATCTATCATTAGATCGTGATGCTTAATTCACTTCTCACTTTTGAAGGTCCTTCCAAAGAGGTCTTGGTACTAAGGTAAAGCTTAGTGCAACCTTTCACCCTCAAATGGATGGCCAAGTCGAAAGAACTATCCAAACTCTTGAGGATATGCTTAGAGATTGTATTATAGAGTTTAAGGGTAGTTGGGATGATTATCTTCCATTAATTGAGTTTTCTTATAATAATAATAGCTATAAATTCTGGCATTGACATGGCTCCTTTTGAGACCCTCTATGGTAGGCATTGTAAGTCACCGGTTGGATGGTTCGAAGTGGGAGGGATGGCATTGTTGGGTTAGGATCTGGTCCTGGAGACTAAAAAGAAGGTGAAGTTGATTAGGGAAAGGTTGAAAATAGCCTAATGTCGTCAAAAGTCCTATGTCAATGTGAGGAGATAGGAGCTTAAATTTAAAGTTAGTGATTGGTCTATTTGAAAGTTTCACCCATGAAGGGGGTGGTTCGTTTTGGTAAAAAAGGTAAATTGAGTCCAAGATATGTGGGTAATTATAGGGTGCTAAGGAGGATTGGAAGGTGGCTTATGGGCTGGAATTTCCTAGTGAAATGGACTTGGTTCATCCAATCTTTCATGTATCCATGTTGAAGAAATGTGTGGGTGACCCGAATGTTATTGTCCTACTGGATGTCATGGGTGTAGTTGAATATAACTTGACTTATGAAGAAGTTCTAGTAGAGATCTTGGATAGATAAGTAAAGGGGTTGAGGAACAAGGATGTGGCCTCTGTTAAGCCCCTTTGGAGGAATCAACAAGTTGAAAGTGCTGCTTGGGAGGCCGAAGTGGACATGCAAAAGTGATATCCTTATCTTTTCCACTCCACTCAATCCTGAGGTATTAATCTAATTTCCCTATGTGATTTTAAATCTTATGTTCATCCCTCATGTCATAGCGTACATTTTATGTTTAAATTGACAAGTTCATGATAATTTTACACTTATGTCGAGATTTTTGAAATGATGCTTAAGTGCATTGTTGCATCTTTATACAGGCTGAATATCATACAAGACATTCTCTAATACTCTCTCAAAACTCTTAGACCAAAAATTTCACCCCAAATATCAGGGGTTCCAAACTCATTCCAGATCTTAAGGATTTCACTCAAGCTTCAAGTCTCCATTCCAATATTCATCAAAAAATTCTCCAAAGCTAAGGTATGTGGGTTTTAACCAGTGGGTCCTTTCACCCATGGTGCTCAAGCTTCCTTTTTACCTAAATCTCATGTTTCTAAGTTGATTTACTTATGGGTCTTACTTACTATGAGTTTGCTATGAACTATGTTGGGGTTTTGTAAAAGTGTGATTGTTTAAGCATGTTTTAAGCTATGAATCTTTGATCTATCTTGAGATTTGATAAAGATTTTTGATGTACGTTGTAAGGTAGTGTTACCAAGTGTTGGTTGGTTGATTTACTTTAAGTTTTCTTGCACGATTTTATTTTTTAATTTCATGATTTTACGCTAGCATTACATACCCACCAAGTGTTTGGTAAAATGTTCGGTTAGGGTTCTTGAACTATTGATAATCTATTGCATGACCTATGACTTGTACGACTTTATGATGATGAAAGAAATGTATGTATGTATTGGACTTATGAATAGTATCTACATTGTTGCAAGTTGACCATGCCTTGTTCAGGGGGTGGTAGGCCTAAACAACCATGTAGGGAGGTTTGTACCTCAATTGCCTCGCTCGGGAGGTAGTAGGCTCGTGAAATCATGTTGGGGGGGTTTGTACCTCAATTGCCTCGCTCGGGAGGTAGTAGGGCCCGTGAAATGATATTAGGGGTTTGTACCTCAATTGCCTCGCTCGGGGGGTATAGGCCCGTGCCACCATGTTGGAGATTTGTACCTCAACTAATAACCCCAACCCCGTTAGTCATCCCATCTATTACTCGTCGATCAAAAAAATGAATTGCCTCACTCGGGGGTATTAGGCCGGTGCAACCATGTTGGAGGGTTTGTATCTCAATCGTTTCGCTCGAGGGGTGGTAGGCCCGTGCAACCATATTTAGGGGTTTGTACCTCAATCACCTCGCCAAGGAGGTGGTAGGCTTTGGTTACTAATGTTGTTCTCTTCCTTCATATGTAATATGTTATATATAAGCATGTTTTACTACAAACATCATTCATGCATGCCATATTGTTGTATGCTCATTTATTGCCTAATTATGCATTTCGATTATATGTTCATCCCTTGTTGCATTGCATCCTACATATTTAGTACATTCAAATGTACTATTGCATACTCTATGCTTACATGATGTTATCATGTAGGAACCGGAGCTCTACTTGATCATCCTCCTCCTCCACGTGACTAGTGTAATTACTCTCAAGGAAGTTGGTGAGTCCTCAATTTTGGGGATAATGTCTTTGATCTTATGCTATGTATAAAGACTCTCTTTCCTTTTATTGTATGCATTGACTATGAGGGTGAGCCTGATTGCTTGTCTTGGCCCCTGCTAAGTTTTATGTTTAGAGGTGTTGTTGGACAAGTTATGTAATGATGCTATGAGCTTTGACTCTCTTAACTCTTTATTGTTTATGATATGAAAGATGTTCCTTAGCCCTGTATTGCCCTTTTTCTCCTATCTATTGTTGTCATTTTATTACTTTCGTAACCAAGAATGTGTAATGGTATGTTAAGAGGCTTGATTGAGGTCTATTCAGGTTCCCTATTCGTCGTGTCACGTCTAGGCCCTAGGCTTGGGTCGTGACTATATGTTCTCTAGATTGTGTGCAGATGGTGTATATCTTTGTTTCCCCTTCTATCAACTCTAGAAGTGGTAATTTATGGTGTTATAGTTGACAGAATCCTTGTTATTTTGGTTTTTAGTTTTGGTATTTATAATTTCTTTGTTTGATTAATGTTAATAAGTTGGTGTTTATCGTTGGTGATATTGTTGCTCAACATTTCTTTTTGATATTTTTTAAGTGTTTTTTTGGTTTAAAATATGTTCATTAGGTTGTGTGCGGATGGTGTATTTGTTTGTTTCCTCTTATATTAACTCTACAAGTGGTAATTTTTGGTGTTGCAGGTGATACAATCCTTATTATTTTGGTTTTTAGTTTTGTTGTTTATATTTTTTTGTTTGATTAATGTTAATAAGTTGGTGTTACAGTTGCGAATATTGTTTAGAGTTCTTTATGTCTTTTACGTCTCTAAATGCCATTATTTCAACTTTTTTTTCAAAGTGACATAAACCTTTGCTTTTACCATAGTATTGAAGTAATATTATATGGCTGAACACTGGTGTTAATTGTTGGCTGATTTTCTGGTGTTATTCGTTGGTTGAATATTTGTGTTATTCGTTGGCTGTTTTTTTATGTTATAGTTGCATGACATGTGAAAATTTTTTTGGCAACATTTCTGGTTATTATTTTGCAAGAAAAATGATAGTTGACTGCTGTCAGCATGTGATTTTATTTTTGGGGTTGCTATTGGTTGAACATTGCTGATTTTTTTGTTGATGATTTTTTGGTGATATATGTTGGTTATATGTCCTAATATTTGGTTATTTTTTATTTTTTAGATAGTTGGTTGAATTTGTTGGTTATATTTATTTTATAGTGATTGCGACCTATACACTTGTGCTTTTGCCGAATACTATTCCCAAGGTCAGTTGGATATTCCTTCTTGTTTCATATACCTGTATCTCTTCCGTTTGAGGTATGGCATATTTCTTTGGAAGTATGGAAGTCGAAAGATAGAGGATGAAGCAGTTAGTGAAAGCGAAGTCACTATGAAGGTTGTTGGTCGATTCGGGGCTCCTAAATAGCTAGGGTATACATTTCGGTCAGTGACAACGTGGGTATTCAAAGTTGGTATCTAGAAGGAAGAATTAGATGCTTTACTATCATATTTTGACTTTTCAGAGACTTCTATAAATATTGATATTTTATATATTTTTGTTAAGACTTTTTGGATTTTTTGTCAACTTTTATGGATGTGTAGTTCTTTATTGTTAACACTCATACAATTTATAGAAATTTGGTTTAATATTGATTGTATTTTTTGTTATATTATTGATTTTTATGGTAACACAATGGTTTATGTGAGTGTATTGTTTTTATTAAAATCAACACTCTCCTGTACAGGTTACAAAGATTTTTATTTATTTTTGGTTGTATATTTTGGGAATTGTATAATATTGTTGGTTGTGTATTTTATTTTTATTATAGTATTGTATATTTGATTGTACATTTGTTTTTTTTTTCAATATGAAACCAATATTGACTTGTAAATTTGACTTTGCATATTTTCTGGAACCTGTTCAGACCTTTGGTTAATATTTGTTATTTTTATGGTAAAATTATTGAGTTTTAAATTAGCACAATGGTTTAGGTGGAAGGACCTTCACATATTGTACTGTAACTTTATATATTTCCCCCATACTTTATAGAGATTTTATTTATTGTTGGTTGTATGTTTGGTTAATTTACTGATTTTTTATAGGTAACACAATGTTATTGGTTTTGTTTCTTTTTTTAAGGTGAAACCAACCTTGACTTGTAAATTTGACTCTACATATATTTGAAAACCTGTTAAAAAAATTGGTTTAATGTATGTTATTTTTTTGATAAAATTATTGATTTTTAAAGTAACATAATGGTTTAGGAGGAAGGACCTTCACATGTTGTGCTCAGAAATTTTTTTTTAACATACTTTCAACCAAAACAAAGCCAAAAACAATTCTACCTAATGGTTGTACATATTTTAAATTAAGTCTAACTTTTTACAAAATTTCCTCATACTTTACAGAGATTTTGTTTATTGTTGGTTGTATTTTTAGTTAATTTATTGATTTTTTATGGGTAACAGTAACACAATGTCTTTGGTGTTTTTTAAATGAAACCAACCTTGATTTATAAATTTGACTCTACATATTTGTGGAAACCCTATCCAGAATTTGTTTTGATGTATGTCATTTTATTTTTTTGTTAAATTATTGATTTTAAGGTAATACAATAGCTTAGGGAGAAGGACCTTCACATCTCGTATTAAGACAAACTTTTTAACATAGTTTCAACCAAAACAAAGTCAAGCAAAATTCCACCTAATGGTTGTACATGTTTTAAACCAAGCAATTTTTGTACTCAGATAAACTTTCTAACATAGTTTTTATCAAAACAAAGCCTAACAAAAGTCTACCTAATGGTTATGGATTTTTTAAACCTTAAATAAACTGAATGTATTATTTTTATAAAAACCAACATTGGCGTGTACAGTTGACTTAACATAACATTTTATCTAAATAAAATCAACTCTAACTTTACATATTTCCCCCACAATTTACAGAGAATTTGTTTAATGCTGGTTATATATCTGATTGATTTACTGTTTTTTTATGTTAACACAATGTTTTTGATTTTTTTTTTCAAAATGATACCAACCTTGACTTGTAAATTTCACCTTACAAGTCAATCTGTCCAGACATTTGGTTCAATCTTTATTGCTTTTTTGGCAAAATCGTTGAATTTCAAGGTAACACAATGGTTTAGGTGGAAGAACCTTCACATCTTCAACTTAGACAAACTTTGTAACATAGTTTCAACCAAAACAAAACAAAACAAAACTCTACCTAATGGTTGTTGATATTTTAAACTATATATAAACTGAATATATTATTTTTATTAAAATCTATATTGGCCTGTACTGTTGATTTAACATAAAATTTTACGTAAATAATTTACAGAGTTTTTGTTTAATGTTGATTGTATATTTGGTTAATTTATTGATTTTTTATGGTACACAATGTGTTTTGGTGTTTTTGGTATTTTTTCAAAATGAAACCACCCTTGACTTGTAAATTTCACTTTATATTTTTTGGCAACCTGTCCAGACATTTGGTTTATTCTTTGTTGCTTTTTTGATAAAATTATTTAATTCTAAAGTAAGACACTGGTTGAGGTGGAAGGATCTTCACATCTTGTACACAGATAAACTTTTTAACATAGTTTCAACCAAAACAAAGCCAAACAATTGTGCATACTTTATACCACAAATAAATTGAATTACAATTAAACAAACAAATCATCATTAATATTTTACCACTTAGCAACATAGATTATAGTATCTTTGAGAGATAAGTATACAAAACACATCTAAACGATACTACTTTTTTTAGTTTCACACCTAAAGTATTGAAAGTTTGAGAAACACACCTAAACTATCACTTATTAGTTTGAGAAACACACATCTATCTTTTATTCCACTCTCACCATGGTGTGTGTGCTACGCTCTCTTTTTAATTTTTAAAATATGTCACATGACACTCTATATAGACAAACATTCCACCTTGATAAAAAAATAAATAAATTACAGTATTAATTAAAATTAAATATTTAAACATTATCATTAAAAATTATAAAATAAAATATAAATATTTTTCTTACCCAACTCCAGCACTTCCTCTC